>CAUYTI010163605.1:0-17509 GCA_963575145.1 Galago senegalensis
CAGCCTGCTAGTGTTTTCTGTCTTAGATCCTGGATATTTACATCCTGCTGTCTGTCCCCTGCAACAGTAGCCTTTGTAGACTGGTTCCCTTTGACATCCCGCTTTGTATTTCTCTTTTTTTTTTTTTTTTTTTTTTTTTTGAGGCAGAGCCACAAGCTGTTACCCCTGGGTAGAGTGCTGTGGCATCACAGCTCACAACAACCTCCAACTCCTGGGCTCAAGCGAGTCTCCTGCCTCAGCCTCCCAAGTAGCTGGGACCACAGGCGCCCACCACAATGCCTGGCTATTTTTTTTTTCCAGTTGCAGCCATCATTGTTGTTTGGTGGGCCGGGCTGGATTCGAACCCTCCACCTTAGGTGTATGTGGCTGGCGCCTTAGCCACTTGAGCCACAGGTGCCGAGCCGCGCTTTGTATTTCTCATGGAGTCTCATCCTTCCCCCTGAATATGGCACATACAGCTGTAAGGTGTGCTGGTGTGGTGGTCTGAGGGCAGGCTGGGGTAGAATGGCAACCATCAGGCTCCTCCACCCAGTCTCTTTCCATCCTATGTAATCTCAGGGATCTGGATCAAAATTGAAGTCAAGGTAGGGAAGACCTAACTGGCCCAGATCATCCCCAACCAGTAGGGCGATTTTTGGGGGGTCCAGAATGTTGCTCTGTCACCCTGAGTAGAGTGCAGTGGCATCATCATAGCTCACAGCAATCGCAGACTCCTGGGCTCAAGTGATCCTCCTGCTTCAGTCTCCCAAGTAGCTGGGACTATATGCAGGTACCACCATGCCTGGCTAATTTTTCTATTTTTAGTAGTGATGGAATCTCATTCTTGCTCTGGCTGAGGACTGTGGGTTGGTTTTGTTCTCAAACAGAATTACACAGGCTTCCCAATGTGACTCGGCTCCTGAGGCGCTGGCAATTTTAGTTTATCATTTGGCCTAAAGCCACTGTTAAAGTGGTTAAAGAACCACATTCTGGAGTTAGACTGCCCACAATGCAAATCTGGGCTTTGGCACTTTATAGCCATGTGACCTTGAGCAAGTTTTTCTACTTCCTTTTGCCTCAATTTCCTGATCTGCTACTGGGGAGAAATTATCTGGTTTCTGGCATTTCTAGATTCAGGATCTTAAACAAGTTCATATACTTGCTCCCTTTCATACCCTTTCTCTGTCTGAGCTTTCAGTCCTCTCTATGTGTTGGCTTCATTTTCTCTTCCTGGCTTTCTCTCTTTGGTGGGGAATGTGGCCCCCAGCCACCTCCAATTGATATTACTGCATAGTGACCCAGGAAACAAAGCTGCACTCTAAAAATTCCCAGGAGAGATTCTTTTTTTTTATGTTTCCAAACAGAGTCTCACTCTGTTGCCCCAACTAGAGCGCAGTGACACAATCATAGCTTACTGCAACCTCAAACTTCTGGGCAGAAGTGATCCTCCCATCTTGGCCTCCCAAGTAGCTGGAATTATGGGCATGAACCACTGCCAGCATCCCAATTCTGACTGGCCCAGCTGGATCATATGCCATCCCTCAGCCAATCATAGACTGGCCCCGTGGCATATAACTACCTCAGTATCAGACCAATTGATAGTCCCACCAGAAATATATAAAGTAGAAAAGGAACTATTTCCCAAGAGAAAGGAGATTGCTGACTAACTAGGGGAGAAAAAGTGCCCATTTCCCTGTGGTTATCAGATTTTGGCCCAGTATAAAAGGACTTTATTTCCTCCTCTGCACTGATTACAAACTTGAGAGGTCAAGCCTCCCTCTGATCTTGTAACCTCTCTCTCTCTTGCTGCTAAAGGGGCTCAACATCTATTTGACTGTGGTGCCTTGTTCAGATTTGGGCCCTCAGACCATTTGTAACCTTAAATAAGTCTCATAATTACTTTGTGATATTATTTCCTGTTCTGAAATAAAATCGAGTAATTTGTATTAATTGGTATGGTTTTAAAGATCAGCTCATTTTAAAAATGCTCATTACTGGCTTGGCACCTGTAGCACAGTGGTTACGGGACCAGCCACATACACCAAGGCTGGTGGGTTCAAACCCAGCCCAGGCCAGCTAAACAATGACAACTACAAGAGTATCAATGTACATAGTTAACATTCAATTAAAAAAAAAAAACAATGACAACTACAGCAAAAAATAGCTGGGCGTTGTGGTGGGAGCCTGTAGTCCGAGCTACTTGAGAGGCTAAGGCAAGAGAATCATTTAAGTCCAAGAGTTTGAGGTTGCTGTGAGCTGTGATGCCATGGCATTCTACCAAGAGTGACAAAGTGAGACTCTGTCTCCAAAAAAAGAAAAAAAATGCTCATTACTCGAAGTACCAAAATATATGAGACATCATCAGAGGGCAAGTTGAAACATATAATACATCCATATAATGTACTTCTATGTCATCACAAATAAGAGAATCACTTTATTGCCTAACATAGGAAACGCTCCAAGATAGATGGTTTGGAGGAAAAGTAGAGAGCGATGTTTGCAGCGTTTGCTATTTGTTAAACAAGTTCACCTTCAAACATTTTTAAAAGGTAATGGGGGCTCAGCAATGTAGCTCAAGCGGCTGGGGTACCAGCCACATACACCGGAGCTGGCAGGTTTAAATCCAGCCTGGGCCCACCAAACAACAATGACAACTATAACCAAAAATAGCCGGGTGTTGTGGGGGGCACCTGTAGTCTCAGCCACTTGGGAGACTGATGCAAGAGGATCACTTAAGCCCAAGAGTTTGAGGTTGCTGTGAGCTGTGATAGCACGGCACTCTGACCAGGGCAATAGCTTGAGACTCTGTCTCAAAAAAATTAATTAATTAGAAAGAAAAGTAATGGGGTGGGATATATGTCCATATTAGCTTTTTTAAATTCCTGCAGAGTTATAGGTGCAGTGGTTCAGCACTCTTTCAGGCTAAGGTGGGTAGATTGCTTGAACTCAGGAGTTTGAGACCAGCCTGACCAAGTGTGGGACCCCATCTCTACTAAAATAGAAAATTATCCAGGTGTGTTAGCAAGTACCTGTAGTCCTAGCTACTTGGGAGACTAAGGCAGGAGATCTCTTGACCCCAGGAGTTTGAGGTTTTGCTGAGCTAGGCTAAGGCCACTGCACTCTAGCCTGAGTGACAGAGTGAGATTCTGTCCAAAAAGAAAAAAAAGACCAGGTGCAGTTGTTCACACCTGTAATCCCTAGCACTCTGAAAGGCCAAGGTAGAGACTAGCCTGAGCAATTGTAGAAAAATTAGGCTCAGCGCTCAAGGCATAGTGGTTACGGCGCCAGCCACATACACCGAGGCTGGCGGGTTCAAACCCACCCAGGGCCAGCTAAAACAACAATGACAACTACAACAAAGGGTAGCCGGGTGTTGTGGTGGGCACCTGTACTCCCAGCTGCTTGGGAGGCTGAGGCAGGAGGGTCACTTAAGCCCAAGAGTTTGAGGTTGCTGTGAGCTGTGATGCCATAGCATCTACCGAGGGTGACATGGTGAGACTCTGTCTCAAAAAACAGTAATAATAAAATAAAATAATTAAAATAAAATAAAATAGAAAAATTAGCAACAATTCTCTATTTGGAAGTGGGGATGGCAGACAGGTCAGGGAAGGAGACTTCATTGGATGCCTTTTATACCTTTTGGTTTTTAAGCCAATTTGGCTGTTATTTATTAAAAAATATTAAAAATTGTTTTCCAAAAAAGGGAAAAGTAGCTTCATTTTTATTTTATTTGCTTATTTATTTTGAGACAGAATCTCAGTGGCATCAACCTAGCTCACAGAAACCTCAAACTCCTGGGTTTCAGTGATCCTCCTGCCTCAGCCTCCTGAGTAGCTGGGACTGCAGGCACCAGCCACAAAGCCCAGCTGATTTTTCTTGCTTTAGTAGAGATGGAGTCTCGTTCTTGTTCAGGCTGGTCTCAAACTCCTGAGTTCAGGCAATCCTCCTAAACTTGGCCTTCCAGAATGCTAAAATTATAGGCATGAGCCACCATGCCCAGCCAGAAAAGTTGCTTTAAAGTATATAATAGTCTCCTTAATATATAGAGCTTTGGGCTCGGCACCTGTGCCTCAAGTGGCTAAGGTGCCAGCCACATACACCTAAGGTGTCGGGTTTGAATCCAGCCCAGACCCACCAAACAACAACGATGGCTGCAACCAAAAAATAGTTGGGCGTTGTGGCAGGCGCCTGTGGTCCCAGCTACTTGGGAGGCTGAGGCAGGAGACTCACTTGAGCCCAGGAGTTGGAGGTTGCTGTGAGCTTTGATGCCACAGCACTCTACCCAGGGGGATAGCTTGAGGCTCTGTCTCAAAAACAAACGAAAAAAAAGATAGAGAGCTTTGTAAAATAACTCTCAGAGAATTATTGTAATCACTGTCAAATATACAAAAACTGACATACTCTTTTACTTCCTTAGGCACTAAAAGAAGAAATCAAAGGTATGCATGGATTGAGGATATTTACATCCATCCCCAAACACTGACCATGTCCTGGCTGTGTAGATGCTGCTACTTAAAAACTTGGATGAACTTGACTGACACCATTCTTCTCTTGGCATTTGCCAAAAAATATATCTATTTTGTTCATAGACATTTCGATGTTATAATTATAGAAGATATGTTATCTATTTAGATGTTAATTAAAGGTACTAGCCAACTAAAGCTTTTGAAGAGTCATTAGTAATGCTTTATTTTGGAAGCAATGTCCTTGTACAAAGGGGTCTCATCATTGAGCAGTCTGTTCTCCTTCTGCAGAGACAGGATGCAATGCCAGCTTTTTGTTCTGAGAAGAGATTTCTTTTTTTTTTCCGAGGCAGAGTCTCAAGCTGTGGCCCTAGGCAGAATGCCATGGTGTCATAGCTCACAGCAACCTCCAACTCTTGGGCTCAGCAATCTCCTTGAGCCCAAGGAGTTGGCCTCAGTTTTTCTACTTTTAGAAGAGATAGAGGACTCTCTTTTGCTCAGGTAGGTCTCGAACTTGTGAGCTCAAGCAATCTGCCTTGGCCTCCCAGAGTGCTAGGATTATAGGCATGAGCCTCCGTGCCTGGCCAAGAGATTTTCTTTTTTCTTCTCCTTTATGAAACTGCTCTGGCTTGGTGTGCCTGTAGCTCAGTCGGGAGGGCACCAACCACATACACTTAAGGTGGCAGGTTCGAACCCAGCCTGGGCCTGCTAAGCAACAATGACAAACGCAACCAAAAAATAGTGGGTGTTGTGGCGGGCGCCTGTAGTCCTAGCTACTTGGGAGGCTGAGGCAAGAGAATTGCTTAAGCCCATGAGTTTGAGGTTGCTGTGAGCTGTGATGCTATGACACTCTACCAAGGGCAACAGCTTGAGGCTCTGTCTCAAAAAAAATAAAAAGAGAAACTGCTCTGGCCTATAATCTTAGCAAAAGAAAAGAAGAGTGCCTTAGTTTTATCACCCTCATTTTTCCTCCAGATTTCTCACAAGAATGATCTTAGACCCTCAATTCCTCTCCTCTTTCTTTCCCCTTCATCTTTCCCTTTCCTCTTCCCTTCCCTTCCCTTCTCTTTTGAGACAGATACTTATTCTGTTGCCCTAGCTAGAGTGGCTAGAATACATGGCATCATCATAGCTCACTGCAACCTCAAACTCTTGGGCTCAGGTGATGTTCCTGCCATAGTCTCTCTGAATGCTAGGATTTATAGGCATGAGCCACCCACACCCAGCTGCTCAATTTCTTACATTCTGGGATAGATTCAGGATTTAGGGGATGCCAGGATCTGAATCCCCTTTTTGTGTTTGAAGATCCTCCACCACCTGCATCTAGGTAAGAGGCAGGACCCACCTCCCATGCTGGCAGCTGAAAAGAGCTGCTGCCCCACCTCCCTTGCAGCTATGGCACAGGCAGGTGACTGAGGCTCAGCTAAACAGATAGGTCTGCCCTGTGCTAGGGGAGCAAGTGACTGAGAAGCAGGGCAGCAGAGTGTCCATTCCTGCAGCCATGTTGTGTTGAAGCACCTGGTAGTCTGAGCAGCAGTAGTGACAGCAGCAGAGTCAGTGTCATAAGCTGCAGTCTCTGGAGTCCATAGTCATGTTACAATATCTAGCTACGCAGCATGATTTGGGCTCCAGCCACCGAGCCTTCCTTATTCCTGCCTGCCTTCAGAAACTGGTTCACCAGTGTTCTAGAAATTCTGTGATCACTCCCTTCTTTCACTAAATTCTTTCCTGTTCATATCAGCCAATGCCCTTGTCACTGCAACCATGGGAGGGTGACCACTCCTACCTCAAACTCTTTGTCTTTCATGGAACTGAACACCGGGTAAGGTGTCACTGTCAGTTCTAAAGGTGCCTCCCTAGGAAATTAGCGTATATTGGTAGAACAACTTGGGTCCCTGACTTTTGGAGCAGTATAAATTTCAAATATCTATTCACACACTATACCCCCATTTTGTGATTTAAAAATATTCTCCTTCTACATAGGGCTTGGGAGGGATTGGTCCTGCCAAGACAGAGCTGCCTCTTAAATTTAATAGAATCTCTCAGTTGTGTTAGACCTGAGCAGACAGGACAACACTAAACTGCTTCTAAAACCCCAAGCCACCTCTGAAAGAACTGACACGTTGACAGATAGCTTTTAGGTGGTGTGGTGAGTAAATACTTAGGACTGGACTCTCGGAGGCCAGCAAAAAGGCAGTGGTCAGTAAAAAGGAGAGACCACAAAATTAGACACATGTCAATTGCTTATGTGGAAGCTGTCTACCTCTTACAGGTGGGCTCGACATAGTGATCTGCTTCTAAAGAATAGAACAAAGTGTCAGCCATGGTGGCTCACACCTCTAGCACTCTGGGAGGCTGAGGTGGGTGGACTGCTTGAGCTCACAAGTTTGAGAGCAGCCTGAGCAAGAGCAAGACCCCATCTCTACTAAAAATAGAAAAACTGAGGCAAGAGGATCACTTGAGTCCAAGAGTTAGAGTTTACTGTCCCCAAGAGTTGGAGTTTGCGGTGAGCCATGATGATGCCATGGCATTCTACTGAGGGGAACAGCTTGAGGCTCTATCTCAAAAAAAAAAAAAAAAAAAGAATAGAATGAAGTAGAAGTGATAGGCAGTTTCAGAGACTAGGTCATAAAAGGCCCTTGACTTCCTCTTTGTGCTCTCCCTTGGATTCTTGCTCTGGGGGAAGGTAGCTACCAGGTGGTGAAGACACTCAAGCTGCCTGTGGAGAAGGCCTTGTGGCCGGGCACAGTGGCTCAGGCCTATAATTCCAGCACTTGGGAGGCTGAGGTGGGTGGATTGACTGAGCTCACAGGTTCGAGACCATCCTGAGCCAAAGCAAGACCCCATCTCTAAAAATAGCCGGGCATCATGGTGGGCGCCTATAGTTCCAGCTACTTGGGAGGCTGAGGCAAGAGAATCACTTGAACCTAAGAGTTTGAGGTTGCTGTGAGCTATGACACCATAGCACTCTACTGAGGGCAACAAAGTGAGACTCTGTCTCAAAATTAAAAAAAAAAAAAAGAGAGAAGATCTTGTGGTGAGAAACTGAAGCCGCCTCCTACCAATGGCCAGCAAGGGATGGAAGCCTCTGCAAAGACAAGAGCGGTGTGAGTCATCTTGGAAGTAGATCTTTCGGCCACAGTTAAGTTTCTTCAGAAAACTACAGCCTCAGTTGGCATCTTGACTGTAACTTGAGCCAGAATCACCTAAACATGCCATTCCTCAAATTTCTGACCAATAATAAAACTGTAGGCTAAATACAAATGTTTGTTGTTTTTAGCTGCTTAGTTTGGGGTAAATGTTTATGCAGCAATAGGTATGGGCAGTACCTGTGGCTCAGTGAGTAGGACGCCAGCCCCATATACTGAGGGTGGCAGATTCAAACTTGGCTCCAGCCAAATTACAACAAAAAAATAGCCAGGCATTGTGGTGGGCGCCTATAGTCCCAGCTACTTGGGAGGCTGAGGCAGGAGAATCACCTAGGCCCAGGAGTTGGAGGTTCCCGTGAGCAGTGTGACACCACGGCACTCTACCGAGGGCGATAAAGTGAGACTTTGTCTCTACAAAAAAAAAAAGAAAAAGAAAGAAAACTAGTGTATGTTGGTGCATTACTGCGAGGACACTGGAGTCTCCCATATATTGAAGGAAGGGTTGAAAGGCTAAACTGCAGAAAGGACAGGGGGACAGCTGAGTGTTGGGAACAACAGTGACACCAGGTCTTCTCTTCATCTCCTGTTTGTCTCTGCAGCTCTGCTTTATTATCTCTCCTCCAGACTGGCATCCATCATAAAGTGGTGACTTGGTAATGTTTGTTTTTTTTTTTTGCAGTTTTGGCTAGGGCTGGGTTTGAACCCGCCACCTCCAGCATACGGGACTGGCACCCTACCCTTTTGAATCACAGGCGCCACTCCCATGCTGTTAATTTTTTTATCTTTTTATTTATTTGTTAATTTATCTGAAGACAGGGTCTCACTTTGTCACCAAGGCTAGAGTACAGCGGCATCATCACAGCTCACAGCAATCTCAAACTCTTGGGCTCAAATGATCCTCCTGCCTCAGCCTCCTGAGCAGCTGAGACTACAGGTGCCTGCCACTATGACCAGCTAAATTTTTTTATTTTTTATAGAGACAAGGTCTTGCTCAGGCTGTATTTATTTTTTTTTTATTTCTTTATTTACTAATCTTTTCTGTATTCTTTCAATTTTAGTTTATGTGCTGCCAAAGTGAGCAACTTTCATTTCTTAAGAGATGGGGTTTTGGCTCGGCACCTGTGGCTCAAGTGGCTAAGGCGCCAGCCACATACACCTAAGGTGGCAGGTTTGAATCCAGCCCCAGCCCACCAAACAACCACAGCTGCAACAAAAAAATAGCCAGGGGTTGTGGTGGGCGTCTGTGGTCCCAGCTACTTGGGAGGCTGAGGCAGAAGTCTCGCTTGAGCCCAGGAGCTGGAGGTTGCTGTGAAACGTGATGCCACGGCACTCTGCCCAGGGGGATAGCTTGAGGCTCTTTCTCAAAAAAAAAAAAAAAAAGAGATGGGGTCTTACTATGTTGTCTAGGCTGATGTCAAACTCTTGGCCTTAAGTAATCCTTTTGCCCTGCCTCCCAAGTAGCTGGGATTATAAGCATGAGCCACCATGCCCAGCCATTTTTATGCCTTAATGTCCAGGCTAGAAGGGCAGACTTTCCCTCCAGGTTCTAGGGAAGGCCTCTGTTTAGCTCATCTTGAATCAAGAGCCACTCTGGATTAATCAGTGGAGTCCAGGAGGCATGTAAAATGGCAGCCTCTCACTGGACTCTGGTTTGGAGTGGAGGGAGTAGGAGCTCCCAAAAGAAGTAGGGGGTTCTGTCCTCTAAAGGGCGGGGGGTAGATGTTCTTAACTGAAAGAGAATTTATGTCTTAGTGGACCAGGCCTCCCAAGGCCACCAAAGGATAGCAGACTTCTCTCTCTTTTGGGCCATGAAATGTACAATCCTGCCACTTTCCAAATGGCTACTCCTAATCTAGCAACAAGCAACACCCCCACCCCAGTTGTTCTTCCTCGAAAATTAAAAGGACAGTTGGGAGAGGCATCACTGGGTTTCTTTTGAATTGACTAGAAAAGAAGAAATTATTTAATCCCAGTGGTCAGAGTTAACATTGCATCTGATATAGCCAACTCCTAGCTCTGTGACTAAGTGCTACTTGTGGAAACTGCTGAGTTAAGATGAAATGTTTTGTGAGCTAAGTGTCCTTTTAAAAACAAGTGTACAGTTTTCCAGTGGAAAATCCAAAATACTCTGAGGTAGGAGCTTGCTAACTAGGCAAGTCAGTCTGGGGAAAACTGCCTGGCCCACGCCCCGCCCCCCTCGCATAGTTTTATTTCTGGGTTCCTGACATGCCCCCTTGGGCCAGATTAGACCACCCAAGTGAGCAGCATATGGGGGGACTGGATGGCTGGCTGGCAACCTGGGGGAGGATCTAGGGCCACAATGCCCCACCCAGACACAGACAGGGGTAAGGAGCCAACGCTTCCAATTTCCCTTCTTGGGAATCCAAGAGAGAAGGGTGAGTAACCCAAGGATGGCCAGTCCACAGGGTAGCCAATGGCTGGTGGAACAAATCTGGGAAGCCAAACTGGGGAATACAGGGAGAATTGACTGGGTACAGAGAAGCTAAGTGAAAAAAATGGACTGAGAGATGTCATGAATGACAAGAACGAGTTAACAGCAAGAAAATACTATGAAATAAAGGAGAAATGTGTACAGTGGTCCTCAGTCTGGCTGCAAATTAGAACCACCTTGGGTACTTAGAAATACTCCTCCTGGGCCTAAGGCGAAATTGGGCTTGCTCTGCCTGCTGCAGCCCCCCTCTCACTCCACTCCCTTTTCCCTCCCTGGAGCTACTGTACATCCATTAACTTACCTGCTGGTCTCCATTCCCTACCTACTTGGGGGAACCTACTCCCCAAACCCCTAAATCCACAAGGTCAACAGCAGGAGAGCTCCCAGGCAGCCAGAGCCAGTGTAGGGCCGACCTAACCTGTGCACAGGCAACACCTGCCCTGGGAAATGATTGGTAGTATTGGTCATTTAATCCCCTGATCAGAAAGCAGCCTGATGAGCCTGTGGTCCCACTGAAAGGGTGGCATTGCTAAAATAACAGAAGAAAAATATCTAACCCCCAATCTCTCACTAAACGTTAAGATCAATCCTCTGAGCTCATGTTTATTTCTGTTATTTTAGCAAGACCATGCTGTCACCCACAGGCCAGATTCCAACCACAGGGAGGACCTGAACACAGAGAGGTTAAGGTAGGGGGATGGGACGGGATTGGGCTTCCAGCCACTGCTGAGGAGCAGTAAGCGAATTCCACTCTGTACTTTCCTGGTACAACTCCATAAGAAACTCACTGATGGCTTTGTCAGCAAGAGAAACCCCAACCCCTACCACGTGCCTTCTTACACCTTTCTGCTCTGCTGGGGTGGCTGGAACTCTGATGAATGATCCCAACTTTTGTATTTGCATTAATGCTGAAAAAGCTCTTAGAATTCAGCTAAGAGTCAATGTTGTCATTAGGGGCTTCATTTCAGGGAGTTGATATCATCTCTTAGCTTACCATAAATTACTCTGTGACCATGAATTTTAAAAAGTGTTTATATAAATTTTTTTAGAAAAAGATGGTCATTAGAGAGGCAGATGAAAGGGTACCACTGAAAGATGCTACACAGATTATTTTCTTTTAAAATAAGATTAGAAAGAAGACATCATAGTGACCATAGTCAAACAAAACTTAGTGAGAACTCCGTTGTCTGTTCAGTGAACAGCCAGCAGGGAATTTTAGCTGGACCTCCTCTGAAGTTATAAAAACAAAAAGGTCATTGGGGAGCAGACAAAACAATTAAAAATACATACAAGTAAAAAGCTAAAAGAGCTGATGTTCAAATAATGCCTTTAGTTTTTTTAAAATAATTGCCTTTGTTGTTTTAGAACAGTTTTAAATTTACAGAAGCATTTTGAAGATAGTAGTTCCCATATACCCAACATACAGTTTCCCTGATTATTAACATCTTACATTAGTCTGGTTCATTTGTTATAATTAATGAGCCAATAATACTACATTATTATTAATGAAAGCCCATCATTTATTCAGATTTCCTTAGGCTTTCCTGAATGTCTTTTTTTTTTTTTTTAAAGACAGGGTCTCACTTTATTGCTCAGGCTAGAGTGTAGTGATGTCGTCATTACTCACTGCAACCTAAATCTTCTGGGCTCAAGCAATCCTCCTGCCTCAGCCTCCCAAGTAACTGGGACTATAGATGCCCACCACACCCAGCTCATTTTTTTATTTTTGGTAGAGATGGGGGTTATCATTCTTGCTCAAGCTAGTCTCAAACTCTTGGCCTAAATTAATACTCCCTCCTCAGCCCTGCAAATTACTGGGATTATATGCCTGAGCCAGTGCAGGTGGCCCCTAATATCTTCCTAGGTATCCCCTTCACAACATATTACATTTAGCCATCATATCTCTTTGGCTCCTTCTGATAGTGGCAATTTCTCTGATTTTTCTTGTTTCTGGCAAGACTTTAGCATTTTCATAGCAGGCTATACAAATATATTCTATGGGGGAACTATGGGTGTGCGTGACAGAAAGCAAGTTTGTTTATTTATTTATTTAGACAGAGTTTCAGTTGTGGCCCTCAGTAGAGTGCTCTGGCATCAAAGCTCACAGCAACCTCTCCTGTCGTAGCCTCCCAAGTAGCTGGGACTGTATGTGCCTGCCACAATGCACAGCTATTTTTAGAGACAGGGTCTCACTCTCGCTCAGTCTGGTCTCAAACTCCTGAGCTCAGGCAATCCACCTGCCTCAGCCTCCCAGAGGGCTGGGATTACAGGTGTGAGCTACCGCACTCAGCCTTAGAAAGCAAATTTAAAAACAAAACAAAACCACAGAAGAAGAAAGTCACAATCAGTTGACCAGTTGAAAGTTGCTCTATTCCAAACATTTTGGGAGACATTAAATGATCACATTTTCAACACCACACCAGAAAAGTGCACTGGGATTATTAAAAATAAAACAACTGCCTTGATTTATGGACATCAGGAAGCAGTAGATTTTCCCAAAGAGGATGGGTTTAAAGAGGACACTGTCAGAGGTGAGGTTTGGTAGACTAATACATGTGGTTAGGGAGAAAAGTCTTCTACATGTGTATTACTAACCTATAAGTGTATCTCTAAAATAAAGGAAGAAAGCACAGATTTTTCCTTCTTTAATCTGACAGAGAACCCTTTTTTTTTTGAGACGGAGCCTCAAGCTATCCCCCTGGGTAGAGTGCCATGGCATCAAGCTCACAGCAACCTCCAACTCCTGAGCTCAAGTGCCTGCCTCAGGCTCCCAAGTAGCTGGGACTACAGGCACCCACCACAGCACCTGGCCATTTTTTGCTTGCAGCCATCATTGTTGTTTGGCGGGCCCGGGCTGGGGATTCGAACCTGCCACCTTAGGTGTATGTGGCTGGCGCCTTGGCCACTTGAGCCACAGGCGCCGAGCCCTGAGAACTCTTAGAAGAAAATAAAAACTACTTTGGATAGAAACAGAAATTCCTGAGGCTTTGGGAAATCTTTCATCACTTTTTAGACTACTTCAGGCACTGAATAGAAGAACCAAGACTAGAAAATACCTTTACTTGTCTAGTTACCATCATATGTCTTCATCTGTTTGTTCTCAGAGCTGAGGCACAGGATTTAAATAATCATAAATTCATGCTCGAACTCTTGGGCTCACGAGTTTCCCATGCTCCGTGCACACCAAATGAGCTTTTTTTTTTTTTGACAGAGTCTCACTATGTCACCCTTGGCAGAGTGCCATAGCATCGCAGCTCACAGCAATCTCACACTTTGGGGCTTAAGTGATTCTCTTGCCTCAGCCTCCCAAGTACCTGGGACTACAGGCGCCCGCCACAATGCCCAGCTACTTTTTGTTTTGTTTTAAAACAGAGCCTCAAGCTGTTGCCCTGGGCAGAGAGCTGTGGCATCACAGCTCAAAGAACCTCCAACTCTGGGGCTCAAACAATTCTCCTGCCTCCACCTCCCAAGTAGCTGGGACTACAGGCGCCCACCACAATGCCAGGCTACTTTTTGGTTGCAGCCGTCATTGCTGTTTGGCGGGCCCGGGCTGGATTTCAACCCGCCAACTTTGGTATATGTGGCTGGCGCCCTAGCCACTGAGCTACAGGCGCCGAGCCCAAATGAGCTATTTTCTACATCAAATTGTACAACTGTAAAGAAAAACTTCACAGAAGTTTTTAAGCTAATGGCAATTTGCCATTTTAGCCTTTTTTGGTGTTTAGTTTGCTTTCCTGGGTAGTTGGTCTGGAAATGAGTCCATTGTCTGATAAGATGGTCAAATTTCAGCATCTCCAGTCTCCCATTCACTTCCGTAAATGCCTAAAGTGGGTAATCTGCTAGTGCTAAAGGAACAGGAGAGCATTTGTGGTTCACTAGAACCAACTTCCGCGGACTCCTGGTGGGCTGATTTTCTTCCCACAATACTTAAGAAACAAGACTAATAGCCTTATCAATGTCAAGTCAGTAAAGGCATTAATAGTTCAACACATTTTAATTACAAACTGTAAGAAACCATATAGTTGCAAATCAGCCTGTCATGAAAGGTTAACTCATTGCTGGAACTTTGAAACAGGCCATTCAGAGGAACAAGCATGAGTCCCCCTGCCAGTTCCTGATCCCCTGATTTGAGTTTATGAAAAGGCCCATAATGGAGAGGCAAGAAGCTGACTTTCCTAAGACTAAGCCTCAATCTGACACTTTCCTTCTGACCCATTTATAGCTGGTTCTCTGAATCTCTGCTTAGACCCTCATTACTGGGTCACTCAATAACGGCCATGGTAGCTGCCTATGCATACGGCCGACTTCACTATCCTTCCACCTGTTTCAGCGCCAATTTAAGAATGCAAATTTCCATGTGGCCAGATTTCTTTTTTGTTGTTGTTGTTGTTGCAGTTTGGCCCGGGCCGGGTTTGAACCTGCCACCCTCGGTATATGGGGCTGGTGCCCTACTCACTGAGTCACAGGTGCTGCCCTTTTTTTTTTTTTTTTTTGCAGTTTTTGGCCGGGGTTGGGTTTGAACCCGCCATCTTCCCACCTCCAGTATATGGGACTGGCGCCCTACTCCTTTGAGCCACAGGTGCCACCCAAACAAGCACTCTTTTTATATAGGCTTCTCTTTTTGCCTTTAAAACAGCTGATCTATCATGTCAGTCTGGTTGGGGTGGGGGGCATCAGTTGGTATCACAGGTAAAAATCAGCAGGTTAATTGACCAAAGCTTCCCAGAATTCAGCTGGCTCTTGGGATCAAATACATATGACAGGATGATCATGACAAAAACAATGATCTTGGGTGGTGCCTATGGCTCAGTGGGTAGGGCACTGCCCCATATACCAAGGGTGGTGGGTTCAAACCTGGTCCCGGCCAAACTGCAACAAAAAAATAGCCAGGTGTTGTGGCAGGCACCTGTAGTCCCAGCTACTTGGGAGGCTGAGGCAGAAGAATCATTTAAGCCCAGGAGTTGGAGGTTGCTGTGAGCTTTGATGCCACAGCACTCTACCCAGGGGGACAGCTTGAGGGAAAGAAAGAAAAGAAAGAAAAGAAAGAAAGAAAGAAGGAAAGAAGGAAAGAAAGAAACAAAGAAAGAAAATTTCAGTACCTACTTCTGTACTCAAAAAGGGTGATATTTTTATTTTGTTTGTGATTTCCTCTAAGTGAAAAATGGCAAAATTTAACAAACTAGCATAGTTCAGTTGATTAAACTACAAAATACAACATTCTGGCCAGCAGATAAAGCTGACACACCTATAATCCTAGTACTCTGGGAGGCCAAGGCGGGTAGATCTGAGCTCAGGAGTGGGAAACCAGCCAGAGCAAAGTGAGACCCTGACTCCACTAAAAATAGAAGAACTAGCCAGGTGTTGTGGTGGGCTCCTGAACTACCCACTATTTGGGAGGCAGAGGCAAGAGGATCACATGAGCCCAAGAGACTGAAGTTGCTGTGAGCTATGATGTGACGGCACTCTACATAGGGGACCAAAGTGAGACTCTGTCTCCAAAAAAAAGATTCTAATACACTCCAATTTATGGCAGGGCTGAAGTCTTCTGCACCCCCATGATGCCATACTTTTTGACTCAGAAGGAGTGGTTAGAAGTTAGATCCAACTTTTTTGTTATTTATAGCTGCTGCCAAAAGAAGAAAAGTTTATCTGATTTCAAATGACACAGTAGTAAATTAGCAGTTGGCAGCTTTCCATGTAAAACTTCACATCAGCACAAGAAACTTGATTAGAGGCAAAACTAGCCAAGGAAAATTCAAGCATACAATGCCTAAAAGTCCACTGTGGGGCTGTCCAAAACCTCAAGCTATATCACGATGCTATCCGCCCCACCATTATTTTGAAGAACTGCCTGTAACAGTCACTATTGTGTAGAGAAAAACACAATTTTTCTTTTTTGAGACAGAGTCTCACTTTGTCCCCCCAGTAGAGAGCCCTGGCATCACAGCTAACAGCAATCTCTCACTCTTGAGCTCAAGTGATTCTCTTGCCTCGCCTCCCAACTAGTTGGGACTACAGGTGCCCATCACAACGCCTGGCTATTATTATTATTATTTTTAGAGATGGGTGTCTCACTGTAGCTCAGGCTGGTCTTGAACTCATCAGCTCAGGTAATCCACCCATCTTGGCCTCCAAAAATGCTGGGATTACATGTGTGAGCCACCACTCCAGACCAAACTCCACAATTTTTTTTTTTTTTAAGACACAGCCTTAAGCTGTCGCCCTGGGTAGAGTGCTGTAGCATCACAGCTCACAGCAACCTCCAACTCCTGGGCTCAAGCAAGTCTCCTGCCTCTGCCTCCCAAGTTGCTAGGACCACAGGCGCCCACCACAATGCCTGGCTATTTCTTTTTTCGGTTGCAGCCATCATTGTTGTTTGATGGGCCCGGGCTTTGAACCCGCCACCTTAGGTGTATGTGGCCGGCGCCAAGCCACTCCACAATTTTTAAAAATGTGTTATTAAATATACATCGTAAGACATGTGGCTTTTTTTTTCCAAATCAATTTTTACAATGTAGGGACTTAACTGTTTTCATCTTTATTTATCCAAATGCAGATCTCCCATCACTTTTTTTTTTTTGGAGACAGAGCCACAAGCTGTTGCCCTGGGTAGAGTGCTGTGGAATCACATCTCACAGCAACCTCCAACTCCTGGGCTCAAGCAATTCTCCTGCCTCCACCTCCCAAGTAGCTGGGACTACAGGCACCCATCACAATGCCCGGCTATTTTTTGGTTGCAGCTGTCATTGTTGTTTGGCAGGCATGGGCTGGATTCAAACCCACCAGCTCAGGTGTATGTGGCTGGTGCCTTACTTAGCCCCTTGAGCCACAGGCGCCAAGCCTCTCCCATCATTTTTGTTTTCCTCTATAACATAATAATGTCTCTGCTTCAACTACAGAAATGCTTCCTTCATGCTGACCTTCAAACATGTAGCTGGCTTTCCAAGTCCCCATGGCAGGAAGGGGTTCTTAGTCATCAAATTCATTACCAAAATTCACGGCCTGGAACTCCTAACCTCACCCTCTCAACTGGCTCCTCTGTATATGTGCAACCTGAGTCCTCCTAGTCCTGTGCAAAGTTCTTTTGAGACTTGAGTTTTTGTACATTCTGCTCCTGTCAGGCCTGTTCACTTGGTAGTGGTAGCCTACTTCAACTTCAGACAACCAGACTTAAAATTTCTGGGTCTTAAGTCATGGTTTCTTTACATTTTTGTCCAAATTTAGTTAATTTGTGACACTAACCAGCTGGGTCTCCTATTTGAGGATTCTTTTTTTTTGAGACAGAGCCTCAAGCTGTCCCCCTGGGTAGAGTGCCTTGGCATTACAGCTCACAGCAACCTCCAACTCCTGGGCTCAAGCGAGTCTCCTGCCTCCGCCTCCCAAGCAGCTGGGACCACAGGCGCCCGCCACAACGCCTGGCTATTTTCTGGTTGCAGCCGTCATTGCTGTTTGGCGGGTTCGGGCTG
>CAUYTI010163607.1:0-62138 GCA_963575145.1 Galago senegalensis
AGCCTTCATGTCATTTTCTTAGTTATTGTTTTAAAACGTTCACATTCTACTCTTAGAAAGATTGACTTGTACCCTTGTAAGATAAACCTCAGAAGTGATCCCTCCAATCCCCCTTGACCACTTTATTATTACATAATGACCCTCTGTATCTCTGTCCCCATCCACTGAGTTGCTGTCTGCTCTATCTAAAATTAACATAGTGATTGTTACTCTGTTTGATTAGTGTTTGCATGATAAATCTTTCTCTAACCCTTTACTTTTAATCGATTCATGGTTTTGTATTCCGTGTGTTTTCTTATAGACAGCATATAGTCATGCCTTGTTTTTCAAGCAACTCTGAAAATCTTTGTCTTTCAATTGATGAATTTATATCATTAACATTTAAAATTATTATTGATGTAATTGGATTAATATCTGCCATATCTGGTACTATTTTCTAACATTTTTTTCTTCTGTACTTTATCTCCCTTCTTGGTTGTAATTGAGCATTTCATATTATTTTTTCTCTACCTTATTAACATATTTACATGGATATTACACTACTCATTTTACTTTTTGAGCCATTTCTCTAGAGTTTACCTACAGTTATAACCAATTCAAGTATACTTCCAAATAGCAGAACAGATATTAAATTAACAGAAGTGAACAGAGACAAAAAGGGGGCATTATATAATAAAGTGGTCAGTATTCCAGGAAGACATAGTCAATCTTAATGTATATGGGCTAAACAATAAAGTGGCAAAACACATGAGGTAAAAACTGATAGAACTTCAAGGAGATATGGATTAATCCCCTATTATAGTTAGAGAACTGAACACCTCTCTGTCAGGAGTGGACATATTTAGAAGGCATAAAATAAGTAAGAATATGGTTGAACTCAACAGTACCGTCAGTCATCTGGATGTAATGGACATCACTCACAAGGAGGACAAGGACCTAATAACAAAACATTGCAATTCCTCTCTACAGTCCTGTGGGTCACTGCTATTATTCATTTCACTTATATGTAAATATACGTATAAGTATATGTATACACCTATATAAAATTATATACACCTATATTGTATATATACACCTAAAATTGTATACACCTATATAAAATTATATACATCATTGCTAGGATTATTTTAAACTGTTACCTGTTACATTAAGCGTAAGAAAGATATTTTTACCTTCATTTGTTCTCCAGCATTATTCTTCTTTTTATATAGATTCAGGTTTCTGACCTTTAGGATTTTTCTTCTATCTGAAGAATGTAATATTTTTTGCAAGGCATGTCTACTGAGAAAAAAAAATCCTCAATTTTTGTTTGTCTGAAAAAGTCTTTATTTCTTTTTCCCTTTTGAAAGATAATTTAATACATTTCAGGGTTTTTTTTCCCCCCTCAATGTTTTAAATATTTTATTCTTGTCTTGTTTACATGGTTTTTGGGGGGTCTGACATAATTCTTATATTTGCCGCACTGCCTCCCCACCCCAGATTCTTTAGATTTTTTTGTTTACCTTCGATTTTCTGTGCTTGACTGTGATATGCCTAGGTGTCAGATTTGTTTCAGGAAAGTGTTATATGTTTGCTTGTTTTGACCTTTCTGGTGCTTGGTTTTGATTCTCTAAGGCTCCTGGATCTTGGTTTGGTTTTTGACATTACTTGGGGTATAACCCTGCATCATTATTGCTTCCTATCTGTTCCTTTCTATGTTTTCTTCTCCTTCTGCAATTCTCATTGTGCTTATATGCCTTTGTAAATGTCCCATAGTTCCTGAATCTTCTCTCTCTGTTGTTCTTTGTCTTGTCTTTTTCTCTTTGCTATGGAATTTTAGAAGTTTCTATTATACCTCACACTAACAGATTCTTTTCTTAGCCATGTCCAGTCTCCTCAGGAGCTCATCAAAAGCAATGTTTATTTCTTCACTATGTTTTCTGGGGTTTTTTGAGATAGAGTCTCATTCTGTCACCCTGAATAGTGTACTATGGTGTCATAGTTCACAGCAACTTCAAAATCCTGGGTTTGAGCAATCCTTTGCCTCTGCCTCCAAATAACTATAGCTGGGACTACAGGCAGCTGCCACAATGACCAGCTAGTTTATTTTACTTTATTTATGTTTAATAGAGACAGAGTCTCGCTATTGCTCAGGCTGGTCTTGAACTCTAGAGCTCAGGCAATCCATGTGCCTCAGCCTCCCAGAGTGCTGAGATTCCAGGCATGAGCCTCTGTGCCTGGCACTTCACTATGTTTTTTATCTTTAGAATTCCATTTGTATTTTTTCATAGAATTCTCATCATTGGTTCTATTATCCATCTGCCCTTGCAAGTTGTCTAGTTTTCCTGTTAAATCCCTTAGGAGGCTGCTAATCATAACTTCAATATCCCTGCCACATCTGACTCTGATCAATGCTAGTTCTGACGCTTAGTCAGTCTTTTCATTACTGTGTTTGTTTTGCCTTTTAGTATGCCTCATTATACTTTAGTAAAATTACTTGAGTAATATTTTTGTTTGTTTGAAAGACAAACATGGTAAACTGGGTAAAAGGAATTGCATTAAATGGGTCTTTGGTAATGTAGAAGTAAGATATCAGGCTCTACTGGGTGTTGGCTGTACTCCTTTGAACAGATTGGTGGGTTTCTGTCCCTGGACCAGGAATTTCATCAGTGTCTCTCAGCACCGGCCTTAGATGGTGCTCCCCAACCTTACGGGGAACAGGATGTCTAGGAGGGGGTGGAACAGATTATTTCTATTCCCCTGGTATGTTGGGCTCTGATAAAACCTCAGCAGATTAGGATCTGTTAAAATAGTTTCTCCTGAGGGCAGGTCTTATCAGGAGTGGAAGGCTCTGGATTATTGCACACTGGTTCCTTTCCCTTCATACTGGAGTATTTTGAATTATTTTTCTGTACTCTACTTATACATATATTGACATCTGGATGTTGTCTTATAGATTTCTGAAAATCTATTCATTTTTTCTGTAAAGGGTTACAAATAGTAACCCTAAGAGAGCCAGAATGGCTGAACTAATATTAGACATATTAGAATTTAAAACAAAACAAAATTAAAAAATGTTACTGGAGACAGTTTTGTTATTTCTTACTAAACTAAACCTGCTGCTACCACATGATCCAGAAATTGTACTCCTCAGTATTTACCCAAAGGCACTGAAACTTGTGCACTGATATTTATAGCTTTATCTATAACTACCAATTACGGTACTATAAAGAGGAGCTCTAGATTCAGAGTCCAACATATCTAGATGGACATCAAAACACTAATAGTTACTAGATGAGCAATTTTGAACAAATCATTTACCATCTCTGACAAGGTTTCTTATCTATAAAATTGAGGTAATATTAATATATATTCATATAAGACTGTAATGAGTAGCAAATACTCATTACATACATATATGTGAAATACAATACAAATACAATACAATATATGTGAAAATAGTTTGTAAATAGATATTGTTAGCAAATCTAAGAAAAAGTTACATCTTGAAACCTTCCAATGTCTGTCTGTATTTTACCAACTGAGCTAGACAGGGTAGTGGGGGATAGAACCATCCTGGTCCTAAGTTGTTTTGAGGACGATGAAATAAAACACAGTAGAATGCTCTCCCTTGTATCTGATTCACAAGTATTGGTATGACCTTTCTTGTAACAAATACTTTCCTGGAATTATAGAACTTCAGATGAAGGAGCAGAGATGTGGCTTTATAGCTTTTTCCAAGGTTGTGAAGATAGTTATGTGATTTCAAAAGAAGATGAAAGAGATTACATGAGCTAGCAAAGAAGCTGGGGGTAGTCACTCAATAAATATTTGTTGACTGATGAATTGATCTTGAAAGCTGCTAAAAGGGTGACCTATATTCTGAGGAAAAGGGAGACTGCTGATTGTTTGTAAGATTTGAAATAAAATAATTGGAGAGAAATTAAGGCATTAAACTCCTTTGGAGTGAGTAGGACCCTTGAATACAAATAAATTTTTTTTGAGAAAATATTCTCAACTATCTGCTTGCTGCATCATTTTGTAAAGTCTCATGCTATGGTTCAGCACTCACTGGGTTCTTGTTTCCCTGAATCTTCTGGCCATGTGGTTTGAATTTCTTGATTCTATTGAATACTTGCTTGCAAATGACCAAGTGATTTGCATATGGGGTGGTGAGTTGAGGGAGGGAACTTGATGGGACAAAAAAAATAAAATAAAAAAAAAAACCTTGTCCATGATGCCTTACAACCATTGATCAATTGCGTTTTTAACACCATTTATGCTCTCAGAGAACATATTCAAACTCATGAAATGTTTAAGCCCAAAGAACACAACAGCCTGCATCAGGCTGGAGCCAAGTGAATGCATTGAAACCACCTATTATTCTTTATCCTGCACATGGTAGAAAGGAAGGGAGCAGAACTGGAAAGAAATATGCTATTTTCAAATCAGAAGTAAATTCAATTCTGATCATAATAAGTAACTATATTTCCCTTCATTACAGAAGCCTTTAATCAAGACAACTTTGTATATAGGAAATAATTTTCTTTTTATACATGTAAGAACCTTAAGCCATTTTCCTTAATTTCTCTGGGCAGAAATTCTGAGAAAAAAATTATGACAATTTTGTAGAAAATGACTTAATTTAAAAAAAAAGATTTCTAATTAAATCTTTAAAAAAAAACTTAGTTATGATCAATTTTCTGGACCCAAAATTTTGTGTGTTATAAAGATTTAATAAAGTCAGAGAAAATAAAAATAAACAAAAGAAAGTCATTCAAGAATGGAACAGATTCTAGTATACTGAATAGTGTTTTCTTTATTTGGTAGAAGCTATGATTTTGCAGTTCACTGAACTCAGAAATTTGTTTAATTAAGATTACAAATTTTTCTTTGAAATCTGAGTTTACTGGTAAAAAACATTATGGTGAATAACAGGAATAGCACTTTTACCAAAATTAAAATCTTAACTAAGAATATCAATAATTGTTTTTATAGTTTGTGTTTACTGAAAGTAAGAAATATAAACTGATTGGGTTTTTATAATACTGCGTATTTCCAAAACACTCTGATTTTAACTGCATAGTGTTCCTAAAATAACCAGATACATATCTTACAATGAGTGCTCTACAAAGGTTAAACAGAAAATATTTTGCTGACTACTGTTTTTATTTATTTTTTAATTTTTTTATTAAGTCATAGCTGTGTACATTAATACTATCATGTACATTAATACAGTAGGATGTTTCTATATACAATTTGGATACTTTATCCAACTGGTTAACATAGCCTTCATGTCGTTTTTTTAGTTGTTGTGTTAAGGCATTTATATTCTACATTTAGTAAGATTCACATGTACCGTTATAGGATAAATCATAGGCGTGATCCCACCAATCACCGTCCCTCCACCCATTCTCCCCTTTCCCCTCCCCTCCCTTTTCCCTTTCCCCATATTCTTGAGCTAAAATTGGGTCATAGTTTTCCTATGATAGCTATAAATTAGTTTCATAATAGGGTTGAATACATTGGATGCTTTTTCTTCCATTCTTGGGATACTGTGCTAAGAAGAATATTTTCCAGTTCCATCCATGTAAACATAAAGGAGGTAAAGTCTCTATCTTTCTTTATGGCTGCATAGTATTCCATGGTGTACATATACCACAGTTTATTGATCCATTCTGACTACTGTTAAAATAAGTGATATTAACACTATCACAAATATGTGTAATGCACAAGAAGAATGAATTCCAGTAACAGTTTATGAGTGACAGAACTGTGTGGAATCCAATCCCTTTTGATTCTATATTCTAAGCTTTTCATTTCTCCGTGATAATACCTAACTTGAAAAAAGGGCATGTTTTTAAGCAGTCAAGATGGTTTGGGAGAAAGAATATTAGTTAAGGAAGGTGCTGAAGAGTTAGTGGTATACATGAAAACCTCCAGGTTTCATTTACTTGTGCATGTCTCCTGATTAGAGCTTCCATGAAAGTGGATTGACTTTCATTTTTTCATTACTCAACTTTTTCATATATTCAGCAGAGACATTTAAAGTTAAATGTAATTTCCAAAAGATATGGATAGTGAGCCTCAGCCTCCTTCAGTTCTTCTTTCTTTGGGATTGAGGGAGAGAAACTTTTCTTACCTTTAGTCTTCCTTTTAATACAGAAACAGCTGCCTGTTATTTCCCCCCAAAGCCTGAGATCTTTGAGGAATAGAAATGGGAAAACTGTTGATGGTGATGACCTTGGGTGGAGCTAAGGAGAGGGAGTGATCTGCCCTTTAGTTTCCTACCTGCTGGGTAATCCTGTGGATTTAGTAGGAAGGATATGGCAGAGATACTCAGAGGTTAGGGAGACACCAGCCGGGAAGATTATGGGTTGTCAATTAAAATTTTTGAAGTAGAAAATAGAAAAATCCATAAAGATGGTCAGGTACAGTAGGCAATGAGAGAAGGCTTGATGTTAGAAGGCCAGAGCTGGGAGGGACCTCTGAGATTATCTACATGCAGGAGAAAATTGAAGTATCACAATATGGCCAAGGCTACCAGCATGTTAAACCACAGAACTGAGACTACAAATCTAACTAAGACCAGTGACGCACTCTGAGGATGTGGTTGACTTTGTTACCTTGGCCTTTGTAGGATCATCTTTCATATACCCATTCTGATGAGCACCTGTGCATGAACACATTCAGATCATCACTCCTCCTCTGTGAGGGCTTTTCTGACTCCCTCCCAGTAGAATTGCCTGTTTCCTCCTCTGAATCACCTCTGAAGCTGCTACACTTTACCAGCATCTACCAGCAGCCTTATCACTTTGTTCCAGGTTTCATTCATTTGCCTCTTTATACCAGACTGCATTCTCTGTGGGTGGGAACCACATTTCATTCCTCTTTGTGCCTACCTATATGGTAGGTACTCAATAACTACCACATTGATGTTTTAATTTATTTATTCAGTGTTTAAATTATAAATTACCCATGGACATATATATTTATAAAACATTTCCTGAGAAGGAGGGACTAATTCAAGCTCTACTTCATAAGAAAGAACAGTTCTTGTTAGTGACTGCCCATAGTTCCATAAAGTTGAATAAGAATTACACTTTTGGAGTTCATAGGTGACTTGGTTCTAAAGATTTTCCTGGTGATTTTCTATGAATAAGGTGTGGTGCCAGAAGCTATGGAGCTGCAAACGCAAGTAAAATAAAATCTGTGCTGTAGTGAAGAGGGGGATGTAGGGAATGCCATGAGAGCAGCCTTAGGGAAGTGCGTGTCAATAGCGGAGTAACTAAGGACGATATTGGGCAAGGGAAAATTAAGAAGAAAACACAAAAGTGAATGGAGAGACGATTAGGGGAATATTCAGTTGAGATGATAATTCCTGTCCACAAGGCAGTGCAACTTAGATGAGTTTTAGAAAAAGATATTTGGATTTTAAGAAAAGGTTTTTAGTGTATTTTGTAGGGAAAAAGGCAAGTGTGCTTATTAAGTAATATATCATATTGCTGGGGTCCCGCCCCAGGGGCAAGGTCCATTAAGACCTGTGGATCTGGCGGCAACTAACTAAAGTTAGAAACGAGAGAGAAAGAGACAAGACGCACAGAATTTTCAAAGATGGGAACATAGGGAACCACTGCCCATTTGTGGAGTTCTGAGGGTAGCCTGAGAGTCAATTCCTCTCAGCTTTTATTGAAGGCTGTTGTTCATTAGCCCAGAAGGTAAGCTGAAGAAGGGAATAAAGACACCAGCAGTTCCTCTGAGTGAGCGTATCAGCTCCTATTGTTTCTATAATCATTATCCTTAAGGGTCTGAGCAGCCTCGAGAAATCCATAACCTGAGTTTTGTGTGGGGGCAGCCTCCTGTCTGTGGTCACACACACAGATTCTTAGGGGTGTGTTAATTCCATTACTTCACTGTGGAGTAAAACTCCACTGGCATCAATCTCCTCTGAACAGTCAGTGGGAGAGAGGAATTTTCCTCTCATCACCACCACAGAGGGTCTTCCTCTGTGATAAGGGATATAAATCCTCCTACTCCTATTTCAGGGCTCTAGCTATTCCCTTGATCTCTGCCCCAGCCAAATACAAATCTCTACAATGGGTATTTACTTTGTTAACTGGGCAGGAGGTGGCTTAGTTAATGTTTCTTGCTAGACCTTGCAACAGCTTCCTCTGTGGCCATTATGCCTTCAGACCAAGCAGGGGTACAAGTAAGCTATATCCCCAACAGGCCAGGCTTCTAGGAAAAACAGGAAACGTGCTCAGATAAGAAATTTCCCAGTGGCTGGTTTAAAGGTAAAGTAGCTGACTTTCCTTTGTTCTGCCTCACTTAGCTTACTCCCCCCCCCCACTTTTCTTGGGGTATTTTCCCTTGCCAAGAATGGGGACTTTGGTCCCCACTCTGCCTAAACATATTATTGAGGAGTTAAGCAAACATTGAATGTTTGATCAAATAAATCTTATGGCCCTTACAGATTTATTATTCACAACTAAGAATAATAGTTCCTACTATTGAAGACCTACTGTGTGCCAGGCAGTAATATGTGTAATCTTATTTATTTATTTCAAGAATTTTATAAAGAGGAAGGAGAGATTGGAGGGGGTTATAGTGTATGGCAGGGCCCAATTACAAGAGGGACTTTACCTAACAACTGAAATCAGTATAACCTAATTCTTTGTACCCTCAATAAATCCCAAACAATAAAAAAAAAAGAATAATTTTATGAAGTAGAGTCTGAAGATTGTGTGGAATCTTAGCTACAATCTCTTCAATTATCTAAGATGTATTAAGTGTTTCATATCAATTACCTAATATAATCTTTACAATAACCCTATGAGGAAGAGGTACATGTATTGTTAGTATCATTCTTCACAGAAAGAACTTGAGGTTTAGAAATTAAGACAGTTGACCATATCATATACATCATAAATGAAAGGGGGTTCAAGTCTATATCTTTTCTTTATTCTGAAACCCATGTTCTTGACTACTGAGTAGGAGCATGTACATAGATTCAAGTGTAAAGAGCAGGAAAGCATCATAACATATTTGCTATAAGAAATCTTCCAGTACAAGGGCAGGATAAATATTGGTAAGTAGGAAGGAAGAGAAATGCAAGTGAGTGGGTGTACGTAGATGTGTGGGCATTTGCTAGATTTGCTAGATTTTGCCCTGTACAGTCAGGACTCCTGAGAAGAGCTGATCTCAGAGGTGAGTGTGTATGAACTAAGAATTGTAAAAGATCTGGGCCCTGTAGGAATCACGTCAGATAGTAGCCAGGGTCTTCTTCGTGAGCATCTGGTTTAACCCACATAAAAACCTCCTTACTTGATCATTGATTCATTTATTTACTCATTCATGTAGTCACCGTCCATCTACGTGTTAAGCATTGTGCTATATGCTACAGCTACAGGTGAAGCAAAGTGGTGTGACCCTGGCCTTGATCTGGAAGTGGCAAGAGGCTATGGAACCTGAGGCTTTGATCTCTAATATTATCACTTTCCCACTAAAATCCAATAGTAGTGTTACATGCTAAAACAATAATAATCAGAGATATATATTATTTGCTAAATCATAATACTTATAATAAGGGCAAGATTAGTTATCATCTATTATATTCTATACTACTTATACACAACAAATAGTAAATCAATCTGCGCATACGTTACATGTGCAATAGTGAGCTGTGGCTCCAGCCCACCTCTATATTTTATATATTAAATATCACACTTCTGTGAGGACTTAGTATGTTTGTGTTTTGGTACTTTAGAAGCTGTGTGTGTCCTTAGAATATGGCTGTATCTCAAAAGCTTTTATTTTCTCAGTACTTACTATTGGCATTGGTATTTTATGCATATTCAATAATTGTTTATTGGGTGGGATTGTGCTTAGTCTAAAGAAGCCAGTGCTTTGATATACCTGCTTTAGCACTTTTTATGAAGATGTATTAAAAGGCATTCATTTTGAAGTTCAGGTATGCTCCTTGCCTTAATGAAAATACAAAGGTGGCAAAAAACTAACAAAAGTTTCAGAGAAATTATTATTTAAATTCCAACTAAAGAACATTAAAGCATGTAATAAATAGATGGCATGTGTTATTCATGAAAACCTCTTTTCCCAAGATAAAAATACATCTCAAAATCAATTTACATCATCACCTAGGCAGGTGGTTACTAAAACACTGATGGGGGATAAAAAAACAGTAAAATTAACTAAAGGCTTTTGTAAAGAAAAAATATGTAAAAAATTCAAAGTTTATGAAATTGGAACTTTGCTCACCAGGCTTAAATTTGAGTGGGCTGCGGGTCACTCTCTTAACTCAATTGCCACAGGATGCCAGGGATGCCACATGCACAGAACAGTGCAGGACAGTGTGTGGTATCAATCTGGTTTTCTGGCCACCATAGAAACCTACCAGCTGTCACCACAGAACTATCAGGTTAAAAAAAATCAAATGCCTGAGGAAAAGCACATTTTTTCAAACAGTGCAAAATTCCACCTATTTTACTGATTGTCCAGGCCAACAAAATGCCATTCTTCTCACTTTTCTGGTCAACAAGGTAAATAGGAGACTGTGCTAGTCAGGGCTAGAGCTGGAACAACAAGAAGGTCAACCTCACAACTGTCCAGGTCAAAAACTGTCAGAGGCCCAAACATTACCAGGTTTCTTGCATATTATGGGAAGTGTTTCTGATCAAGTACCCTTTTTAAAAAGAGAATTTAATGAATTGAAAGTCATATATTTTATTTATTTATTTATTTTTATTTCAGGTTAATGTGAGAGTATAAACAACCAGATCAAAATATTTGAGTTTGTTAGATAGAGTCCCTCTTGTGGTTATTTCCGCACTCAAAGGTGTGCCAAACACCCCTACATCAGGCCCATTCAGAGCCACTCTCTCTCCCTTCTTCCCCTGCTTCAACTTGAACTGAAATGAGTTTTTCTCCTATTGGGCATGCATTCGATCATCTACTGGCTTCATGTTAGTATAGAGTACATTGGATAATTGCTTTTCCATTCTTGTGATACTTTACTAGGAAGAATATGTTTCAGCTCCATCTCAAATAATACCAAAGATGTGAAGTCATCATCTTTTTATGGCTGAATAGTATGTATATGCCACAATTTGTTAATCTCTTTCTCAGTTGATGGGCATTTATGTTATTTCCACATCTTGGCAATTGTAAATTGAGCTGCTGCGATAAACAATTTAGTGCACTTGTCCTTATGATAAAATGATTTTTTTTTTCTTCTGGGTAGATGACTACTAGTAGGATTGTGGGGTCAAATCGGAGATCTAATTTGAATTCCTTGAGGATTCTCTGTATTTATTTCCAAAGAGCCTATATTAGTTTGCAGTCCCACCAACAGTGTAAAAGTGCTCCCCTCTTTCCACATCAGCACCAACATCTGCAACTCTGGGACTTTGTGATGTGAGCTATACTCACTGGGGTTAAGTGATACCTCAGGGTGGTTTTGATTTGCATTTCTCTGATGATTGGTGACTATGAACATTTTTTCATATGTTTGTTAGCCATTCTTCTGTCTTCCTTAGAAAAGGTTCTGTTCATATCTCTGGCCCAGTGTTAGACATGATTAAAAGTCAAATATTGATAAACTGATTGGGAGTAGGGTGAGGCCACTAAGGCAAGTTCAGCTAACAATAGATTGTAAACTCCCAGAAGATTACAGAAACCATTCACAACAGTTTTAGTCTTGCTGAGTGATGATACACAAGATTATGGTTTGGGGTGAATTGTTGTAAATACTTCCTAGAGCTCTATCACTCTGTAAGCAACCACTCTCTAAATAAATAAGAAAAAATATTTAAAGAATACCATACTGTACACTGGTTTGAAAGGCACTGTATTTCCACAAATTAAAATAGAGTTATTCTTAGTTCCTTTTTCATTCCCTCCTTTTCCCCAAAACCTAGCCAAAGAAAGTTGTGGAATTTCTTGTCATACATGTTCTTAGGCAGAACATAACCCATGCTTTTCTACTGAAGAATTGACACTAGGGCCTTTAAATATCTTTCCTAACTTCTACAGTGGCTCTCATGATTATATGTTTTAAATAACCTTCAGTTAAAGGTTGAAATGTTGCTTCTTTTATGCTAAAATCCCTTCACTCTCCTATGATTTCAGTAAAGCCTGTTGTAGACATTGGATGCTTTCTTTTTTTTTTTTTATTTTTTTTGGTTTTGGGTTTTTTTTTTTTTTTTTTTTTGAGACAGAGCCTCAAGCTATCCCCCCTGGGTAGAGTGCTATGACATCACAGCTCACAGCAGCCTCCAACTCTTGGGCTCAAGCGAGTCTCCTGCCTCAGCCTCCCGAGTAGCTGTGACCACAGGCACCCTCCACAACACCTGGCTTGGATGCTTTCTTTTAATAGCAAAGTTATATCCCAACCTGGATGGTATCAACCCTCCTTATGAAGAGAACCAGGATACTATTTAAGTAGGCAAATGACATTGTTTTCTTGGGTTGAAAACTAAAGACCCATGGAGTAAATATAAACCTGCAGTATTTCATCTACCCTACCAGGGAACTTTGAAATGTTAATTAGAATATGCATATATAATGTGAATCTTTCTAAATGTAGAATATGAATGTCTTAACACAATAACTAAGAAAATGACATAAAGGCTATGTTAACCAGTTTGATGAAAATATTTCAAATTGCATATAAAAACAGCACACTGTACCCCATGACTGTATTAATGTACACAGCTATGTACATTGATAAATTACTAAGATCATTCATTCATTCTTTTGTCCTTCATGAAGACTTTCTTGCCAAAAAATGAAAAAGAAAAAGAATATGCATATATAATGTGTCAAAGATCTAAGAGTCAGCAGACATGATTGCAAAAATGTTAAGCACAAATTTGGATAGGCCACAACTATACAATATATGCCACTAAAATATCCTTGTCCCTTAAGCACTTCCTAACAGAATTTCCTTCACTCCGAGCCTTTCAGGGTTGTCCAATCTGCAGCCAGTGGGCTGCATGTTGATTTTATAAGGGCATTTTTGCTTATCTGTGGTGTCTAGATATCACCAAAAACAATTACACATTTTTGATTTTGCTTTTTTGTTGTTGCTAATCAGCTTTTGTGAGTGTTTGCGTATTTCATGTGTGGTCCAATGCAACTCTTCTTCCAATGTGTAACAGAAAAGGTTGGACACTCATGTGAGTTTAGATATTTGTTATCAGAGGCTTGTTTTTCTCTCTCTGAAGTTGTTTGTTTCTCCCCAGTTGGCAGCACTTTAATAATGCGAAGTGCTTCACTCTAGAGGAGCAGTGAGGCAGAGAAAAGCTTCACGGAGCCATACTGAGAGTAAAGACATACACATTAATTCAGCCTTCTCTTTCTATCCAATTCCTTCTATTAGGTAAAGAACGTTATTTTAAAAAATCATAAGGACATATGTACATATAGAGAGAGTTTGAGTTTGGTGGGATTTTTTCTTTTTTTTTTTCTTTCTTTATTACTTTTACATGTGCAGAACAAAAACCTCCATAATGCTGGTAAAGCTTTCTGGCATCATCAAGTGCCTTTCTGTGACTCATTAAGTTGCTGAAGCCCAGAAAATCAAATTTAGTTTAGAGCTGTTTGATAATGTAGTAACACAGTAAATTGTGATTCACCAATTAGCTCACATAATTAGAAACTCCAAAACATGCTCACGTCAAGTCCATGGTCATTGTCATTCTATATTTTTGCTGATTATAACTATCATTACACCTTTAGTTGATAATACCCAATTCTCAGTTGGATGATACATCCAAATTCATTCTGAATGAGAATCCACAAATATCTGTGTTTATAAGTCTGCTAAATAAGTTACTAAGGTCATTCATTCATTCATTCATTCATTCATTTGTCCTTCACGAAGCCTTTCTTGCTAGGCCATGTGTTAGGCAACGTCTGGTCCTTGAATCACAGAGCTCTCAATCTTCAGTACTATGTATAAATACTTCTAAGATGGAAAAGCAAACTAAAACTGGAATCCTATTTAAAAAATGTGGTTTTATGTTAAAAATTAGTCTTTCTGGCTGATTTGTAAATTCTAATGATGTTGCCAAGACACGTATCAGAAATAGGAAACAGCCAATTTGAGCATTTTCTTGCTCAGAGGTTTTGCTTGGCTGAGTCAGACTCTGTGATCCATGGGAGTGGAACATTTGTTAGATTACTTTAAACAACTCTTCATACACTCTCTATGTACATCTATCGAAATGCAAGGTGCCTTGCTGTATTTAAAATGTATTTATTTCTCTTTGTATATACAAATCAATTCAAAGCTTATTTGGATGGTTAAAACGATTTGTCACTTGAAATTTCAAAATGTGTCCTACTTTGCTTTTTTCTTAGTACTAGTAAAGTATTGGGCATGGTTCTACAGTCCAGGGCCTTCCAATAAATCTAACAAAAGAATAATGGAGACAACTTACCTGAGCTTGAACCATTGAAGGAAAGACATTCCTTAGTTGAATACTACTTAGCAAAAAGTGGCATATAGTAGAACTACCATTATCAATGAATTTTAAGGTCACACTTTGGTGTTTAATCATAAAATTTTTAAAGATATTAGAAAATAATTTCCCTCATCATTGTAACATTGGCCCTAGGTGATTTATTTTTTGTATTCTCATAATGTATATCTTGTATTTTTTTCTCCTTAGGAAAAGCACAGATTCTAAGGGATATAATAATCTTTGATCATTTGATCATTTTTTGCAGCATCTTAGATATTTTAGAATAGCTTGGATTATGTTCCATTTGAATGAAAATATGTAATTGCAAATGTTAAGAAACTGTGGTTTCTGTCTTCAGTGAAGATGAAATCTAACCTCCAAGCATTTTAAAAAGTGCAGCTGTCTCTTCTACATGTATTTAATAATTCTTCTTTTTTTGTTTCCTATTTACAGGTCAATGGGACAGAAATTGAATATGAATTTGAAGAAATTACGCTGGAGAGAGTAAGAAAAAAATTTTTTTTAAAACCAAAGCCCCAATCTTGCATTCCATATTCTATATCATAATGAGTTGTCTTGTGAAATTACACAATTGTCTGTTCTAAGCTGGGAGTTTTCCACAGCACTCACAATCAGAATGTTAACGAAATGCTAGCAGTGGAGAGCATTGAGGCAGCAGACAAAATAATCAGAACATAAACTGCATTGCCAGGATTTGGGGAACTGAATGAGAAAGAGAAATGTTCAATGAGCTTATAGAGCATTTAATTTTTCTCATTGTTATTACTGGTGTTTTGGTTCTACATTATGTATGTATATACTACACGATAGTCTCATTTCTCTAATATTGAAAATTCATCATAACTACATAAGTACAGTGTAACCATACATTTCCTATTTAGTTTTAAAAGAAAACTAAATCACATAAACTAAAACTCCATAGGGAAAAACCCAACAGCCCCACAAAGCTCCACAAGTATCCTGGTAGGGACTTGGCAAAGTCTTTTGACAAATTAAAGAGACTGTGCAACACAGCCTCAATATACTTAGACTTTTTTCCAAAAATTTAGAGAAAGACACGTGACCATCTAGAAAACCATGAACAAAAGACATTAGCAAGACACTCATCAAAAAAGAAAAGGCCAGTAAACATGGGGAAACCTGTCCCACCTCATTAAGAACAAAGCCAAGGAGAATGAATAATTTTTGTCTTTTCAATTGGCAAAAATTTGAAAGGAATATGAATATTTAGCACCAGTGTGAAGTTCTGGAAATTGGTGCAAACCTAAATGAAAAATTTGGAAATCTGACTCAACAGCTATTAAAATGGGCATACTTTTAGACCCAGAAATTGTACTTACAAGAACGTCCAAATACACAAAGAGTCTTCATATTAGTATTCTTCACAATAGTGAAGATTGGAAAAGATAAGCATTGAATAATAAAAAGAAAAGGAAAATCTTGCTTATATATCTACACAATAAAAATTATATTAAAATAGTAGTTTAGAAAAAAATAATTATATGAGTACATGATTTACCTAGGTTATACTATTAAATTTTAAAAGTTTTAAAATGATATTTAAAACATGACCCAGTAAACAATACTGTCCACACATAATACACTCAAATAAACCTACAGATACACCCAGAAGGATAAACACCAAAATGTTAAAAGCAGCTAACTTTTGTGAAGGAATTTTGGGGAAATTTTCACTTTTTTCTTTTTGTTTATGTTTATTTCTTAAACCTTCCATCATAAACATATGATCCATGTATAGTAAGAAATCAAAATGGAAGTATGTTTCTGTAAGCTATCGTTCAAGCATGAGTTAAGATTTTGACCTGTACTTTAATTTTATATCTTCTTTTTAGTTTACTGATTATCCTTGTTCCTGACTCAGGGGATTTTTTATTTTCAACCTAATTTTTATTGAGTGTGAGTGGTTTTAAGAGGAAACAGACACGGAAATTTAAATATTTTACAGATGGGTTCTTTACAACTTGCCTTATGGACTTTGATATAATTCTAATGGTTTGCCAAGTACCAGAAAAAGTGAGGCTTATGGAAAACTAGCCCAAATGGGTATAAAAGAACCCATTTCTCCTAAATCACTAGTCCTGTCTCCAGGGCTGACTATATGATTTGTGAGACGCAACACAGAATAGAAATGTGGAGTCCTTCTAAACACAGGACTCAGTGAAACTGAACAAGTCTCGTGCTCATAAAGCTGACTTTTCATTTTTCTGCCCACCCAATGCACATAAACATGTTGAACAGACAACACCATTTACTTACCGTAGTTTTAAAGTAGGTCAAAAAATAAATAGAAGTTAATGCTGGTGTGAGATAGAACATTCAGTAGGAGTAAGACAATTGTGCATTCCAGTCTGCTTCCTGATCTTGAACATGTCAGATCATTTTTTTTTTCTTAAGACAGAGTCTCTCTCTGTCACCCTCGGTAGAATGCCATGGGTCACAGCTCACAGCAACCTGTAACTCTTGGCTCAGGCGATTCTCTTGCCTCAGCCTCCTGAGTAGCTTGGGACTATAGGCGTCCACCACAACACTGGGCTCTATTTTTAAGGAGGGACTCTTGCTCAGGCTGCTCTCAGGCAAAGGGACTCTTGCTCAGGACAATCCACCCACCTCAGCCTCCCAGAGAACCTCCCAGAGTGCTGGGATTACAGGCATGAGCCAGGGCCCCCCTGCCTAGATTACCTTGTTCGCTTCCTGCTGTGAGGTCTCAGATCTTACCCTGAACCTTGATACAGCCATGAGATTCACCCCCTACAAAGCCTCCAGGTCAAGCACTATCGTCTCTGAGATATCTTCATCTTCAGGGAGGTAGATAGATATCTTCCTATCTTCATCTTTATCCTAGTACCCCCCCCCCATTCCTCCTTGGGAACCATGAATCATGGATTTCAGCATTTCCCCCTCCCCAGTTTTCACCTTCTTTATGCCTTTTCTTCCCTCCTCGCTTAACTGATCCATCACTTTCATTCCGCTTCTATACACTCTCATTGTGTCTTCTCTCCCCTATTCTGTGTGCATCCAGCAAAACCCCAGCCCTGTTTCACTTACCCTGCTTAAACCAACACATTCCTCATTCCTTGCCAGCACATGAGCACCCAGACGTGGCTAAAGAAACCCTCACTCACCTCACTTTAAATTTTTAACCACTGATTTCGAATGAACTCTCAAAGCCCTCAGCTATTCGTACCCATTTATTTAGGAAAAAAAATTTTTTTTCTCATTCTTTAGGACAAAAATTCACATCTTATTTTATCTTCTCGTACCTCACACTCCCCTCTCAGCCTCATCTTCACCTGTTGACCTCCTTTCACATGCTATTGAGAAAATCCAAGCAGTCAAATTAAAAGCACCTCGCTTTTCTGCCACCAGATCTGCTACATACTCTCCCTGTGACAACAAAGGAAATTTCCTGCTGCTTTCTAAGGCCAGCTCTTGGTGCCTGGACTCCATAACCTCCTGTCCATGTCTGGCTTTCCTTCCGCATTTATCGGCTCAGTCTTCTATAATATCAATCACTCTTGCTTTTTCCTCAAAATAAAATTTAAAATGGATATGATGTCATATCTTTCTCCTTAAAACAAAAAGGAAAGAAAGAAAATAGAGCTGTCCCCTGACCCAATATCCGCCCCCTACTAGTGTCTCATTGCTCTATTTTGCTTTACCAGAAATCTAGGAAGATTGTCTATTTTTATTAACTCTACTTATTACCTCACTTTCTTATTTGAATATATTTTAGGTTTTCACCTCCACTGTAATGCTAAAACTGTTCCTATCAAAAGTCATAATAAATTCCATCTTGCCCAATCCCAGCATCAGTTCTCAGTCCTGACTTCTCATTGGCACCTGATGCTTCTTCCTTCCCCAAAGATGTTAACTTTCTAACCCCCAGAACAAAACACTGTCTTGTTCTTTCACTACCTCATTTGCTGCTCTTTTAATCTAGATTCTTAATACCTTCAACTGATAACTCCAAAATCTGAAGCCGTGACCCTGAGCTCTGAGTGTATATCACTGTCTGGTTAGCATCTCTGCTGGAATATCCAGAAGGCCTTTTCTCCCTGCTCCTTCCTCTCCGGGCCGAGGCTGCTTCTACCGTAATCATCATCATGTTACCTATTTAGTTCTATCACTTCCCTTACTATTCAGTCAAAGAAAAAGCTACAAGTCTTGCTGAATTTTTCTTTTTCCCTAGCATCCTGAGCAAGTCCTGCTGAAGCTATCATAAAGATAGATTTCAAGGATCAATCAGCTCTCACTACCCGTTACACTGAATCCTGGTCCCAACTGGTATCATCCCATGCCTAGACCACTGTAGGAGCTGCTGCTTTTGCCCCACTACTCTCCTCCAAGTAACCACAGTTGTCTTTTTCCGTATATAAACAAGATCATACCACTTTTATTTTTTGAAACCCCCCCAAAGTAATAATTACACTCACTGTCTTCACCTACGTACGTGCCTTTAGGTGTGATGCTTATTCACTGTGACCCTCACACCTATAATCCTAGCACTCTGGGAGGCTGAGGTGGTAGACTGCTTGAGCTCACAAGTTTGAGAGCAGCCTGAGCCAGAGCGAGAGAGACCCTATCTCTACTAAAAAAAAAAAAAAAAAAAAGGCAACAATCTAACAAAAACTTCCTTCATACCGGGTTGTTTTTTCTTTGTTTGATATTAAACAACCAAAAATAAAGAAGTTATAGTCCGTGCTATATGCACTTACAGCTTACACTATATCTAATTTCTATATTATTTAATTTAGTAGTAATCATATTTAGTAAACCCGTACAGGGTGAGTACTGCTAATTCCATTTTACACATTAGTATACTGACATTAAGAGATTAAATTATTTGACAGAAGTCACACTGTTATAAGGAAGAGAGTTAGAATTCAGCCTTATGTCTAGCAGATGATAAAACTTGATCTTATTACCATTGAGTTAGACTACGCTCACAATTAATCCCAAATTTCATTTCCTCCAAGAAGTATCTCTTGATTTACCCTGATAGGCAACATGCCTCTTCATAAACTAACACAGAGAACTTATCATACTAAATGATAAATAAAGTCTATCTCTAATGCCAGCCTCTGAATTCTATCCTAGTGGTCTTTAGATTACCATTGTAAGAAAAGGAAAGGAAAACTCCCTGTGCAATTTGCGGACAAGTTGATGACTCCTCTCCAGAAGATTTGTTCTAGGATTGCCCACTTGCTACACATGGCAACGCCTACTAATATCTCATGTTTGTTTGTCAGGCATTTACTGAAAACAGGGACTAGTCATGGACCTTGTTTCATAGAACTTTACAGCCTGGTAGAGGACACACAAAATAGGCAAAAAGAATGAAGAAAAAGAGAGTGTTGTGAATAAATGGCCAGAATGGAGTACTTTTCAAAGGCCTTTACCTGAGCTGGATTATGAGAGAGGTGAGGAGAGACGCCAGGTAAAAGGGAGTGGAAGAAGAAGGATCTCAGACAGGGAGTAACAGATGCTAATGTTCATGGGCCCAGGGAAAGTTAAATGCTCGAGGAGCAGCAGGTAGTTCCAAAGGATGGTGCTTTACGTTAGGAAGTAGGGCTCCAAGAGAAGAGAGTAGGCTAGAGAGGTGGACAGGGCATCCATGGCTGCCTTGGATTTTATACTAAGAGATATAAACTTTGTTCTAAACACTATGAAGAGCCTTTCAAGAATTTAAACTATAAAATTGACATGGTCATGGTTGTATTTGAAAGAATTCACTTTGGCTGCGACATTCCATATACAGTTTATAGGATGTGGACATCCACGGTATTTCAATCCTTCCAACACCCTGGGCTTTCATAATGCAAGCAAAGGTAGCAGGGTAAAGTTCCTGCTTCCGAGTAATTTATCCATTCTCCAGGTGTAAAGTTACTAGGTTACAAAGGCCCAACAAGAGTTGTATCAGGAGCATTGTGAATAACAGATTCATCACACCTTCGCTGCCCTGCCCAGCATGCATGACTGCAACTTAGCAGAGATGCTGAAATGACGACCGACTCCACCAGCTCCCTCCTCTGACTCCCTGGCACCTCCCACCCCCGCCAAAAAAAGAACATTTGGAGTGCTTCCTGACAGTTGCAGACTGTATAGCCATGTGGTACTATTTTAATATTCTGTCTGACGAGTCAGAGATAGTCTTTTGCAGCTAATAAAAAAAAAATCAAAGATTTGAGTCATTTTTCCAAACATAAATCATTGACTTCTGTTAGTTATTGTTTCAACTATGCCGAAACAAATAGATTTATAAGGGAGGGAGATATGACTAATTGATTGCATCTTGCAAATTCCTCCAAATGAAGCAAGTGTGGTATAAAGTAGGTAATATGGTAATTGTTCCAACAGAGTTTGTGAATTGTCAGGTAAGAAGAATCTAAACCCATTGAGATTGTCAACTGGTGGCTTCTCTGGCTTCACCCAGAGAGCAAATTAATTAGAAAGCCATTAGATGTTTGATTCACTTAGGCCAAATTCTTTTATCTCACATTATTCTTCATAAAAATTTATAAATTCAAATACAATTAGGGATATATTATTTCAAATAATGTAGAAACTTTGGGCTTCTGAATTCCTCATGTTGGGGATCTCTATTATTTTCAATTAATAGTGACAGGAGGGAAAAGCCAGGGTTCTATTGGATATTTTCTAGGATTTCAGTTTTTATATAGTCAACTATAGCAAAATCTTATTCTAGTTTAATTCAATAATTTTTGATAAAAGATAAGATTTTTAAATGAACTTCAAAGTTTTGTATATCTAGTTATCAGTGTGCATTTAAGTACATTTGAAATATATGCATTTGTATATTTAAGTGTATATTTAGACATAACCATACATTTATATAATATGTGTGAATTTTAATGAGAATATTATTGGCTTTGACTGAAGGTATTACAAGAGTTATAGAACAAAAGTAGGCATATAAAGCCTATGGAGGCTGGGCACACTGGCTCATGTCTATAATCCTAGCCCTCTGACAGGCTGAGGTAGGAGGATCACTTAAGGTCAGGAATTTAAGAACATCCTGAGCAAAGCAAAACCCTGTCTCTACTAAAAGAAGAAATTATCTGGGTGTTGTGGTGCGCACCTGTAGTCCCAGATACCTGTGAGGCTGAGCCAGGAGGATCGCTTGAGGCCAGGAGTTGAAGTTGCTGTGAGCTAAACTGAGGCCATGGCACTATAACCCTGGCAACAGAGCCAGGCTCTGTCTCAAACAAAACAAAACAAAACAAAACAAACAATGGGAAGAAGTGTCATATAAGCTTTCATTCTTTGGACTCAAAGTTTGTTTAGAATCTAGAATCAGCCACTTCCCGTTTGACCTTTAACAAGTTACTTAAACTACAATTAAGGCTTTAGCTTCTTCAAAAGGAATAAGATACTATTTTTATTTTATTTTATTTTTTTGAGATAGAGTCTCACTATGTCACCCTTGGTAAAGTGCTATGGTGTCACAGCTCACAGCAATCTCCAGCTCTTGGGCTGGGCAATTCTCTTGCCTTAGCCTCCCGAATTGCTGGTACTGCAGGCACCTGCCACAATGCCTGGCTATTTTTGTTGCAGTTGCCACTGCTATTTTAGCTGGCTGGGGCCAGGTTCGAACTAATCACCCTCCGTATATGGGGCCGGCACCCTACCCACTGAGCAGGTGCCGCCCAAGACACTATTACCTACTTCATAATGTTATAGTGAAATATGGAGATAATATATGTAAAATGTCTAAAGCAGCAGCTGGAACATGTTAGATAATTAGTATTATTAGTTATTATAGTTTACAAGTATTTGCACACACATTTATCTAGACACTGTTTTCTATTTTTTGAAGGTGACATTGCTGGTATAACTTCAAGCTATGATTCTACATCCAGGGCAAATGGCAAATACAGGCTTTGCTTGTGTGAGTGTCAGTGTCTGTATTTGTAGTAAATGATAAGCCCCTGAAATGATCTCTGAAATGTAGATAGACACAATTACCCATATACTTTTAAGTATGTTAAGTGTATAAATAGAATCTGCTCTTGAATTTGCAGCCATAGCTACTTCTAGAATAACTTACGACTATTTGCAGCTCTACCTGTTTCTTCTTTGTTAATCCACAAGAATTTAGTCCCAGGCCAGACAAGGAATTGCTGTTTTCTTTTATTTTCAGTAGTTTGAGATTATATTTGCTTCAGATGCTCTGATATCTCCTTAGGATATTTTATTTTAGCGATCCTCCATCTCTACATATGATATAGCAAATAGCTATTGTTTTGTCTGTGCATTAAAACCACTCCTTTTTCCTGAAGAATATCTCCTTTTGGGGGAATCACTCCTGACCTTATTCCAGCCATGTGATTCTGGGAAGGACTGCAAGTCATAGTATGCCTAGGCCCCCAGTCGACTGGTTTGTAACCGCTCATCTGAGTTACCTGGAGAGGTAGTAAAAAGTAATACTGGTACCTGAGCCCTGCCCTAGACCTGATGAATCTGAATCTCTAAGGGTGAAGCATGGGCACCCTTTATTTTGAAATCTTCCTGGGTGATTATGATGTACAGTTTAGAGGCTGGCATCTGAGCCAGACCAATTCCATCAGAGTATTCCACAGGAATCTCCACGCTGAGCGTGGGGGCAGGGAGGAGTAGCTTTCCCACTGTGTAGTAAAGTGTGAGACAGGAGTTAGAAGAATGGTCACCCAGTAAACTTTTTGCCAGGTAGAGTAATCTCATGTGAGGTAATGAGCCTTTCTGCAGAGCAGCAAGCGCTGGAGATAAGAGGCAGAACCTGGCAGAGAGAGAGCGGACAGCATCTACCTCCTGCGTCATGACTGTGCTAAGGACTCAACCACACACCATCTCCTGCAGGCATTTGTCACTTGCCAACAAGAGACTTTATACAAATGTATCTTGGAGCTGTATTTTAGGGGTCACTATGTTGAAGTTTGGGGGTAGGTCATGTGCTATGCTCAGGCTGCCACAGCCTCTTCTTAAAATAAATGTTGCATTTCTTTAGATTCTTTACTTTTTCTAAATCTCGTTGCGGCTCTCACAAGTGAGGTGAAGTCATCAAGCAAAGCTCTCCAGTAGAAAAGCGCTGGGAGGCTGCAGGAAACCTTAATACCCCCAGTCACACCTCTCTCCTCTAACCCATAACTGGGTTCTAACTCCCAAGAATAAACGAGCAATGTTTTTAAAGTGGCAAATAAAAAGAATGGCGAGGGACAGGTGTACAAATTTAGGTTTCCGCTATCTAGAAACTTTTCAAATTGGGAAAAGAAACAGGCTTTTGTATGTGTGGCAAATGCTTTGCAGCATTAACCATTGGACTCAGATGTCAGCAAAAAGAATTGAGTATTAGAAAGACAGTTTACAGACAGGCATTTGGAGTGTCATTAATCTAACTTTTCCTTGGATGTAAGCATCAAAGTCTCAGGATGAAGGAGCGCCTGGTAAACATACCTCAAAGGGCCGAGCTAGATGAATCGGCACAAAATGCAGTTAGCCGAAATTCAGCTGCTGACACTCGCCTTCTCCATTTTTCTCCATCAACTCGAGCTGAGTTATCTTCCCTCTCTCACCTCACAAACCCTGTGTCACCAGATTATTAATAAGCACTCTCTTCCAGTTCATTAGTTCAAGCCTTAGTGCCCTCACATCATCTAAACTGGCCAATAAATTTTCTGCTTTGAATCACTTGTTGGAATATTATCCCCATCTTTCTTTGACATAGATCCTGAATATTACCAGCACATTTAATGCTAGGACAGTGACATATTGCATAACCGTGTTTTGGTAAATGAAGGACCACTGACAGTGGTACCATAAGATTTTAATACTCTGTTTTTACTATATCTTTTCCATGTTTAGATGCACAATTGCCTTCAGTATTAACATGTTGGACAGATTTGTAGCCTAGGTGTATCGTAGGCTATAACATCCAGGTTTGCGTAAGTATACTCTGATGTTATCACAGTGGACAAACTGGCCAGAAAGGTATTTCTCAGAATTTATCCCTGGCGTTAGGTGACTCATGACTGTATAATGGTAATTCTAAAACTAAAGGCTTTTTAAACCAATTTTACAATAGAAGGACTTCCCAGAAATGGCAAAGCTCTGTCATCCCCAAGTTGAGCATTCTAATCAGACTAGCTCTATTTCGATGACTTGCATCAGTGAGGCGTGCATAGCTAAGGAGAAGCTCTAGCTCAGGGGTGCAAGTTTAGGAATATGATGAAGATAATGGATTCTGAGAAAATTAGAAATAGCAAAAATCCAGAGAGCTATACAGGAAGAGGCCCAACACCAGCGTAATATCTGATTATTAGGTTCTAGATCTTAGAGAAACAGTAAAAGGTAGAGATTTTGTCATTTCCAGCTGAGCAAATCCTAATTGATATGGCTATATTTTTCTGTAGCTCAACTGTCAGGCTAACAAAGGGTATAAATAACCTGAGTCGCTCCTAGTATTCCTTTTATCAAATTATTTTGCCATCTCTGGAGCAATCCCACAGTTCTACGTCCTTACACAAAAACATGGCAACCCATGCATTGTTTGGCCTAGCGCCATGAGTAAATGCGGCAACATCCACTGCCCCATCTCAGCTGGCCCATTTGTTGCCTATCTGCCTCTTTCTTTCTTCCTACCCCAGATTTTCATTCAGATGGCTACCTTACCCTACATAACCTGTGTGCTTTGCTAGAGGCTGGGGTGACTTTGAACTATAGGGGTGGATTCTTTTTTTTTTTTTAAGACAGAGTCTCTGTTGCCCCTGGTTAGAGTGCCATGGTGTCATAGCTCCCAGTGACCTTGAACTCCAAGGACCCTAACAATCCTCCTGCCTCAGCCTCACAAGTAGCTGGGAATGTGGTTGCCCGCCACAATGCCTGGCTAGTTTTTTGATTTTTTAATAGAAACAGGGTCTCAGTCTTGCTCAGGCTGGTCTTTAACTCCTGAACTCAAGCAATCCACCTGCCTCAGCCTCCCAGAATGCTAGGATCATAGGCATGGCCTGTGAATTAGGCCAATTAGCACATGCCATACCCCAGGTGGCCTTTATCAGTGGTAGATATGCAACTGGATCAGTACAATCAGAGTGAATTTTATGATCCTTAGAATTTTGAGGCAGAAGCCCACCCTCCTTCCTGGGCATGAAATGAGGAAGCCTATATCTGGGATAGCAGCTTGGAGCCATTTTGTGACTATAAGGGATTCTATCTTTAGAATGAAGTAAGTATTCTAGGTGGCACAGTAGAAAAATGAGGTGAGAAAACTATCCTGATGACATCTTGAGACCATGAATTAAGCTATCTCTGAAACTCTCCTGAATCTTTATTGCAGAAAATAATTAATATCCTTTATTGTGTTAGCCAGTTTGCTTTGAGGCTTTTGTTACAATGCAACTAAGAAAAACTGTAATACAGCAAGTCATAAGAATCTTTGGGAAACTGCATAGGTCCCACCTTCTTAGACACACCTAAACATATTCACCTCTGAAAATTATTTTCTCTTCTTTCTTATTCAAAGTATCTCTCCCCCCGGCTTGGCACCTGTGGCTCAACTGGCTAAGGCACCAGCCGCCGTACACCCAAGGTGGTGGATTCGAATCCAGCCCGGGCCTGCCAAATAACAATGACAACTGCAACCAAAAAAAAAAAAAAGTAGCCAGGCGTTGTGGCAGGCGTCTGTGGTCCCAGCTAGTTAGGAGGCTGAGGCAGGAGACTCACTTGAGCCCAGGAGTTGGAGGTTGCTGTGAGCAGTGATGCCACAGCACTCTACCCAGGGGGACAGCTTGAGGCTCCTGTCTCAAAAAAATAAAGAATCTCTCCCCACCCTACCCAGCCCCTATTCTGAAGCTCACACTTATTCTCTCCTTCACCAAGACTTTCTGATTTTGCAGAGAACTCTTGCCTTTTACCTCCTTTACTTTTTTCTAATGGGGGTTAGGTTTTTTTTTAACCAAAGCAACAGAGACTTAGCTGGCTTCTTCTGAGTTCACCCCTACTTCTCCAGGCCTCCCTCTACAATGAATACCTATGTCAACAGGGAGAAAGGAAAAAAAAAGCTACAGAGAAAACACTAATATCTCCTAGCTTTCCAAAGATACATAGAAGGAAGAACTGAAATTTATTTCAAGTATTTAAGAAATTATTAGAAACTATGAATTAAAAAACGTATAGTTTATTTTCTATCTGCTTTAATAAGTTTGATAATTTTTAAACTTTCAAATTATTTATCCTTTGGAGAAAAAGAATGTATATACTATGAAAATGTTAATATGTGTTAGAGCATTTAAATACTGTACATTTAGTCACTGAGAGAAACATCACCTTATATTCTTAGAGAAATGATAAATATTCACTGAAGTTTGAACTTATATGCTAATGACTCTAATTATTATATCTTATGAATAAGTCTTATTTAAGTTAAGAGCCTTTATTTTACCGATGAACAAACTGTGGTTCCAGTAAGTTAAGACCTTCATCCAGGGTCTCAGAACTAGCGTAGGGCAGAACTAGTTAATCTGTCTTCAGTCACTGTGAGATACCACTAGCAAATATGGAAGCTATGGAAGACTTCATGGACTGAGATATTTATTTCTTGACCAATCATGATAGGTTCAGATTGCCTTCAAGTATTGATATGTACATTTATCAGAAGGAAAACAGCCAAAAGACAGAATATCTGAGGCTAACAGCAGCTCCAAGAAAAAGAGAAAGGCTCGGCACCTGTGGCTCAAGCGGCTAAGGTGCCAGCCACATACACCTAAGGTGGCGGGTTCGAATCCCAAGCCCGGGCCCACCAAACAACAATGATGGCTGAAACAAACAAACAAAAAAATTGGCCGGGTGTTGTGGCGGGTGCCTATAGTCCCAGCTACTTGGGAGGCTGAGGCAGGAGACTTGCTTTAGCCCAGGAGTTGGAGGTTGCTGTGAGCATGATGCCATGGCACTCTACCCAGGGGGATAGCTTGAGGCTCTGTCTCAAAAAGAAAAAAAAAAGAGAGAAAGAGAAAGACAGTAGATAGATAAAGGTGCATTATTTCTCTTGGAGATTATTTTTTATGTTTGGGAAAGAAGCCATGCTCTTCTCCCTGCCTCTGTTTTGTTTTTTTTTTTTTTTATTTTATTAAATCATAGCAGTGTACATTAATACTATCATGGGGTACAATGTGCTGGTTTTATATACAATTTGAAATACTTTTATTCAACTGATTAACATAGCCTTCATGTCCTTTTCTTAATTATTGTGTTAAGACATTTATATTCTACATTTAGAGAGATTCACATGTACCTTTACATGTGAATGTAAAGGATCACGCCTATGGATGAACCATAGGCGTGATCCCACCAATCGCCCTCCCTCCACCCACCCTCCCTCTCCTCTCCCCTCCCCCCATATTCTGGGCTAAAGTTGGGTTATAGCTTTCCTATGAAAACTATAAATTAGTTTCATAGTAGGGCTGAGTACACTGGATACTTTTTCTTCCATTCTTGAGATACTTTGCTAAGCAGAATATTTTCCAGCTCCATCCATGTAAACATAAAGGAGGTAAAGTCTCCATCTTTTTAATGGCTGCATAGTATTCCTTGGTGTACATATACCACAATTTATTGATCCATTCATGGGTCCCCACCTCTGTTTAAACTTTAAAGTTTAGTAATGTTGCCATAATTGAGAAAAATGGCAACAAAAGTGACTGTATATCTTGCATATATATCAAGCATTTTTCTGACTTGTAAAAAGGAATATAGTTCAAGCAGTGTTCCAGTTGTGTTTCAGACATTGTCCTCATGAAGATACATCTGTATTTTCTGGAGCTTAAAATTGATGAGGTGGTTCTATGCATGAAACATTACTGTTTCATTTATTTGATAGAATGTATATATTATGATATGTCTCATATTTTAATATTACTTCATTATTTTCAAATTATCAGTTATTTTATTTTATCCTCCAAAGTACCCTGTGAAATAGAAAAAGAAAACATGATTTTCCTCATTTTGCAAGTGAAAAGAAAAGCTCAAATCATTTTTATGAGTTCCTCCTATAAAAGGTCACTCAATACATAGTGAAGCCCAGTCCAAAATTCATGTCTTTAATTTCCAGCCTCACTCCTTTTCGGCTGTTTCTTGTTGTTTTGTTATTGGTTTTATTTTAATAACAAATTCAAAGAATCACTCTATTCAGGTAAAACTAAGTGAAAATATCAAAACGTAGCCACTGATTTCTCTTTCAAACTAAGCTGAAATCAGCTGAAAGCATTCTCTCATAGCAAATTAAATTTTTAAGCACCCTAAATCATTTAAACTTGATTCGCTAAAATCATCTAGTATGCAAATTAAGGGCCATGAGAGACATTCCTGCATACCAAGTATTTATCTCATACCGCCAATAAAGAACTCTTTAACCCTCTGCATTTTGAACCTTGCTATTTGAAAGCCTCTCCTTACGTTGATTCGCGTTCTCTCCTGATAATTTCTATCAAACTCTTCTTACCGATGTAGCAAAATATTTCTATTTGAAAGGTTTTCCTTATATTGATTTGAATTCTCTTCTGATAATTTCTATCAAAATATGTTTACCAATATAGCAAAGTATTTTGAATATAGACTTTGTAGTCATTTAGCCCAAAACCAAATTAGGGCTTTAACTCTTACCAGTTTTGTGAATGTGAGGAAATCACTTAATCTCTCTGTGCCTTAGAATGTCCATCTGTGTGACAGGGATGATAATGCCTGCCTCATAGTGTTGTTGTGAGGACTGCATAAGTTCATAAATTGAAAATACAGTACTTAAAACAGTGCCTAGTTCCAATAAGTATTATATAACAGCCAATCAGTAATACTAATTATTATTATTAATCTAGTTGCTGTTCACGTGGAAGGGCTTAAAAAAATTTTTTTGAGATAGAGTTTCAAGCTGTTATCTTGGGTAGAGTGCTGTGGCGTCACAGCTCACAGCAACTTCAGACTCTTGGGCTTAAGCAATTCTCTTCTCCCAAGTAGCTGGGACAACAGGTGCCTGCCACAACACCCAGCTATTTTGTTGTTGTTGTTGCTGTTGTCATTGTTGTTTTAGCTGGCCAGGGACAGGTTTGAACCTGCCAGCATTGGTGTATGTGGTTGGTGCGCCCTACCCACTGAGCTAGGGGTGCCACCTCCTCCTCATTTCTTTTTCTTTTCTTTTTTTCTTTTTTTTTTTTTGTGTGTGTGTGTGTGTTTGGCCAGGACTGGGTTTGAACCTGCCACCTCTGGCATATGGGGCTGGCGCCCTACTCCTTTGAGCCACAGGCGCCGCCCTCCTCCTCACTTCTTTAATGATTTTCCATGTGGTCTTCTCCCTCTGGCAATTCTTCCAATTATTATTCCCCTCCCCCCAATTTTTTCTCATTCTCTAGATATGCATTGAATGCCCACTCTGGTGCCTGGCATTCATGGTTTGTTCACTGGACAAGCATGAATCAGTCCCCCCGCCCCCCCTCTGTGACAGGTGTGAAAGACTGTGTGAATAGGGAGTGTATGACACAACCTCTGCCCTCAGAGAGCTGAAGAGATAGAAGGGGGACAGACTGGTGAAAAGGAGGTATTACTTTAAGGGCTTACGTCATAAAGTGTCAACTAAGCTGTCATCTTGTTCCACCTAGCTATTCCGTCACATAAAGAGAAGCTATTCTTTGCTATTCACTTACTTGCTTTGCTGTGCTGAGATGAAAACTCAGCCTTTTACATGGGCTGGTTGTTAAAGCGAATGTTTCTTAGTCCATGGTGTGTTTCTCTGTGCTGGCATTCAATGATAAAATACACAAGTGACAAAATCTTTTGAGAGGAATATTTATTGCTACTTCGAAATTAAACTCATGCCAGTGTTATTTAACCACCTCCTCTTGGGGCGTGTTACCTTAGGGACAGGCTGTCTCCAGCCCTGGCCATTTCGACAGAAATTACAGCACCTGCGTTCCAGTGCAGTCTATCACATTTGGCAGTGCCCCGAGGATGCTCTTAGGTGAACTGACCAAATGCTTTGCCAACACTTTTAGATGTAGTTGAAATGCAGCGTGTTACTCTGCCTTGACAACCAATGCATCACTCAGACTTGGCTGTTTTTCTGAAAAAGAAGGGAAATTTTTTGTTCAAATATGTAGAAAAATGCTCTGGAAATCTGAACTTTGTTGGTAAATTCTTTTTTTCTTTTTGAGACAGGGTCTCACTCTGTCACTCTTGGGAGAGTGTAGTAACAACATAGCTGACAGCAAACTCAAACTCTTGGGCTCAAGGGGTCTTCTTGCCTCAGTCTCCCTGGTAGCTGGGACTATAGGTATTTGCTATAGTGCCTGGCTATGTTTTTTTTAAGAGACGGGGTCTCACTTTTGTTCAGGCTGGTCTTGACTCCAGAGCTCAAGCAATCCACCTGCCCTGGCCTCCTAGAGCCCTTGGATTATAGGTGTGAGCCACTGTGTCCAGCCTTTTGTTGCTAAATGCATACATTATTTTATCTTATGTAATCCACCTTGCAACCAACTCTCTGAGGTCATTCTTGTATCTACCCTGCAAACTGCAGTTTGGGGTGATTAAATTACTTGCATAAGATCACACAACTAGGAAGTGGTAGAGCCGAGACTGTTGGCTGGTTCAAATCCAAAACTTCACAAAGAAACGATTGCTGCATAGTTTCAGTGTTTCTCTTTCTCATTGTCAAGGCTGGCCGTATTGTTTCACAGAGCCCTGTGATTTTTCCCGCTGGAAAGCAGGGCATTTGAACAGCTGCTCCGAGGATTCTTGCCTCTAATTTCTAGGGGATGTTTTTCAGCTTGCACCTAAAGTCTGCTTCTGTACTCAGTGGGAAAGGGAGAGGAACGACCTTAAATGACGGCAGTCCTGACTGTGAAATCAGTTATCTTTTACATCTCAAGGTTATTGAATTAACGAGCTAGTCGTGGAAGGTTGTGTATCACTCCTGGAATCCTGAGAAGGGAAATTGAATAGTAACCCAGTTCACATCCATAATGCACCGTTTACAGCCACATGCAGATGAACCACATGCTGGAAACTTCCTTTCATCCTTTCAGATTATTTTATGGTGAGTGCCCCATATACAGTAGTAGGTCTTTTAACTGAGTTGTCTTATGGGATCAAAATAATAAAATATCTGTTGATAATAACTTGGAGAACAAGTTGGTGCTCCCCAAACTTGTTTGAGGTTTGAAACGTCCACTGTAATAATGAATACAAGATGTACAGACAGCATTTTAAACACAAATACACACAACACACGCAAAACGTGGTCACAGTCACCTGAACATTCTGCCCTCCAGCATGGCTAAAACCTCATTCACAGAAAATGTAGCTTTTGTGAATTCATGGCGTTATTCCTTTTCCCTTTTAATGATAGAGTATGGATGCAAGTTCTTAAAAAGTCCAGAAAAGGAGATTAAATAACCATACTTAGGCAGTTTCATCTGAAGCTTGTCAGGGCTGAATAGTTTCAAAACCTCAGGAGAAAGTTGAGACTTCTAAGCATTTAGAAACCACCACAGAGATCTTTGGCCATCTGATAAGTTGCCACAACCTACACAGTCATAGCCAAAGACATACTCCACAGCAGAAAGTCTGTTTTTCTCATCACAGGCCCCCCCCCCGCCCCCCTGGCCTGCCCTGAGACCACAGTCTGGTTAGAATGAACTGGAATACTTCGTAATGTTTTTATTTCTGCTGTGCCTCCTCCTTTCCGTTCTATATTCAGTGTGAGGATCTCTTGGGTTGGCCAGAATCCTTAATAGAAATTCCGAAAGAGACATGCAGTGAGAATTTCCACCTCGTGCTTCGGATGGGAGGAATAAATGCGAGAGATCTCTCAGCTCCTGTTTAATGAGCGTGAATAGAAGCTCACTAAGTTTTACTGAGTTCTATTCTCCACTTCCCCTGCCACATAGAATCCTCCAGAGACTTTGTCTTGACCACAGACACAAATTACCTTTTAGCCAAGTGCAAAGTTCCTAACACCGTGTTTCCTGTCATGTGTTGCTTAAAGATCTCAGTTCCAGCCAGTTGTCCCTGTTCATCCTTTGCCTCCCATACTCACTGTTAAAGCTATATTCCTTGTCCTCCCCTGGTCTGCAAAAGCACAGCCTTCACTGCTGTGGAAAATCATCCACAAAATGGACATATTCGTTATGAGATGTTATTTCCTTATACCATGAATGTGATGATAATAGTACTTACAGTTCCTGAATATTTGAGATGTACTATTGAGGCCTCCATTGCTTTATTGAAGCTCCACTCTACAACGAACAAGCAATTTGTTATGTTATCCTTATTTTGAAAATTAGAAAGCTGGGGGTTAGAGTAGTTAAATAACTGGCCTTTAAAAATGACATTTTTATCAAATGGTAGGATGCCACAATTCAGCCTCAACTATTTTGACGTCATCTGGAGAAGTCCTGTTTCTTGCTATAAATCCCTGTGGTAGATGGCATTAAAACATTTATACGTATGAAGAAACTGAAACTTAGAAAGTTAGGTAAATACCTAGTATGTGGGGTTTGTGTGAAAAGGCCAAGGCTAGAGAAAAGCCAAGTAAATCTCTAGAGCATTCTCCCTGCTCTTACAGTCTCTCCTTGGCATTACCAAGTCTTTAACCAGAAGGTAATCCTTACTGTTTGCAAGTAGACAGCCACTGAGGCATACGAATTCTGTCTCACATTCTACCAATTTATCCTCAGAGATGTACAGTACTACTCACTTTGGGCTGCCATTATCCCTCCTGAGGATTATAGCAGCTGCCTAACTAGTCTTCATGTCCCAGGCTTAAGTCCTCCACAGTGCACTAGCCACACTATAGCCAGTGTGACCTTCCTTAAAGCAAATCATGATGGGGATACTCGTTATGCCCCACTGACTACCAGATACAATCTGACCTTTCTCAGCAGCAACCAAGGCCATCCATGTTCTGCCTCTCACTGAAGCCTTCGGCTTATTCCTTCCCACTCCCTTCCTCCATCTGGACTCCAGCCTATAGTATGACTTGGGATTCTCCAAACTCATGGAGTTCCCTGTTTTTTTCACTCCTATTTTCTGTGAATTCTCTTCTCCACAGCAGCTCAAAGCTCAGGTGTGACATTAGGTATTAAGTCCCTCCAGGATCCATCCTTGATGTGCCCTTTACTTCTTGGGCTCCTTCCTCCTCTCCTGGCCATTTGAAAGTCCTCTGTCAACACTTACTGGCTCCTAGTCAGAATTTATAATTTGAACTCCCTTGGTAGCTGCTCAAAATAATAACAGCCCAATTTTCTTGTCCTTTAAAAAAAAAAGGAGCACATATATTTGATTAAACAGGAAATAAAATAGAGTGTCCTAGTTTTCTCTGCCACAATTATATAGCCAGTTATGGGTGAAATTTTTCCATCTTACTAGAATCCACTTGGGCAAGGGATCAGATATTGAGTGTGTTTGGTGAGCAACATCTATTCATTCAGTTAATAAATACATATTGATTCCCCGTCACGTGTTCTGTTCTAGGCTAAGAGTGTATGGCAGTAAACACCACAAATAAAAATTCCGACTCTCAGGAAACTTATACTATAGTGTGGCAGGGAGATTGAATAAACTAAATAAGTAAGATGAATAAGTATATTAGAAGGTAACAAGTGCCACAGAGAAAAGTAGAGCGGCTTTAGATTGACTCTAGTCACACAATAGAGAGCTGTTTTATTATTTCCCTCTGCCATGGCAATTGCCATTCAAAATGATCATTGTCCTTCACCCACTAGCTAGTATGGGCAGATGCAGTACCTCACCCCTACTGGCCTGACTCTACACACCATCAGAGAAGGTGAAGTACGGAATTAGCAGGTGTTGCCCTTTTGGAAGCTTCAGGATATTCCACAAATATATTAGTGGTACAAACTTAAAAAATAGTCCTAGTCTCAGACTGGGTTACTCAACACAAACCTACACACACACACAGAGCTAACAAAGGATGTCTTGGGGACAAGACTACACGTGCTAGAATTCTATTTTTATCTGGACAGAAGCCAACTTCAAATATTTGGTGCTAACTGGACCTGTTTCCCTCTTCATTGGCTGAGTAGGGATTATTAATAACTAGACCAAAAGGCACTATTAATATGTCCTGATGGATGCTCAGAAGAGAAGAAATACTTGAACATAAATGTGCTTTAGAGCATTGTCAAAGCCTAAATACGATGCTTCCCACCTGTCCCCTGGGTCTCCATAGTTTCCTGGGATTTAGGATATAGCACTTCTCAACCCACATTGACATCACTTTCTCAATTTCCTTTTCTGTCACCTGTTTCCTAGTCGGTCACTCCATCCCATATCTGTGCTAAACCTGAACTCCTTGAGGCCAGTATCTTGTGCTGAATTCCTAGCTTCTAAGGGAAGAGAAGGCACAAAATAAGAAACGAATGAGGGAAGAAAGAAAAGTGGGTTTCCACCAAAGTAGGGAAGCCATTCATATCAGAGAATCAGAAACTACAGGAGATGAAAAGATTGATAGTTAATTTAACACTACTTTTTATAGATTTTGACTATGAGGAAAATGGAGTGTGATAGAAGTGCAAGGACTTTCCCAGCTCAACACAGCTACCTAATTAGGACAAAAGCTATCTGCCCTCTATTAGTCCCTGGTAGGAAATTCCTGGATTATGAAATATGCTAATAAAACATATCTTCTTTCAAACAATAAAAAAATAAATTATTAATTCTGTAGTAAAGGATTGTACTTTGCCGTGTAAAATACACTACTGGATATAATGCACACCCTCATGTTGGCCCAAACTTACAGGAAATCATCCCTAGAGAAAGAGGTTGGCTCTGGGCAAGAGACACGGGCGTGGGGAGGGCTGACATCTCCTGGTAAATGGGCAGATCGCACTGCCCTCCTGCAGCCACCTACTCTGTAAGGGCTGCCCCTTCCCTCTTTCTTGGGAGCCCTTCCCTCCCTGCCTGTCAGGGAAAAGGGCAGCAGAGATGGCTACAGGTGTGGCCAGCAGGGCTGGAGCTTTTGAGGGTGCCTGACCTGTGAGTAGCCAGGCAGGTCCCTGGGGCCTGAGTGGGGCTCCCAATACCCTCTGCATGGGTGGACTCAGCCCTCCTGGGCCTCACCCCACAGCTGCTTCACCAGCCGGGCTACCATTCCCTCCTCTGCCGTGGCCTCCGCATAGGCCACCCCAGCCTGCTGCTCCTGGATCCCAGACCCTCCCAGCCTGGAACCCCTTGAGCCCAGTGGGCCCAGGCAAGATGGCACTACAGCCCCAGTATGTCCCCTGGTCCTGAGCAGCACAACCTATACAGAATGCACATTCTTATTTTCCCCTCAAAAAATTGGACAAAAACACACACATCATACCGGGCAAAATATGATATTTTTTAATGCAAATGAACCGCTTTCTGTTTAGCTCTGTACAGTTTACAGTATTTTTCATATGGTTTGGACCCAGCTCCAATCTATATTAAAATGCTTGAAATTGGAAAAAAATCCTACAAATATTTAACAGGTACAATCTCCTACAGTCCAAACTGACCGTGCTGAGGTGATAGATCCATTAGTTTCTTTGTCCCTAACCTAGGAACTCTGAGGCCTCAATTATGCCTTCTTGCTGAAAACAGCAAGAATAGGAAAAGAACATATTTATTCTTCTAGTTGCACTGGAATGTATGAGAATTCTGTGCCCTCAAAGATAGGAGACTATTGAATTATTTTTTTACTTTAAAAAAATATTCTGATCCTTATGACCTCATATTATCACTGTATCAGAGGAAACACATTTCAGATGAACATATTCCTTCAAACTTTCTGCCTGATTATCTATGCTACAGTATGCCAACCTCAACTTACCTGTTTAAACTTTATTTCTTTAATACATTTTCAATAAATTTGCAATAACCTTTGGTCAAGGGCAATGGTGTTCCATAATACAGCTCTTCTTTAAAGATATTCTGGTTGTTTGCTTGCTCCTAATAATTTTGGTTGCTTTTTTCCATTTCCTATATAAGACTCGCAGATACTTTCATGCCTTGAAAATCCAAGGTTTAAGATACTCTTCATTCTTCTGCTAAACCGCTATTTCATCTACTTTTTGCTTAGCAACTCCCAGCCATCCTTCAGATATTAGTTTACCCATTACTTTCTCTAGGAGATCATCTCTGACCTTTCAATCCAAATTAGCTACCCCCTGTTATTCTCTCCCGCAGTACTTGTGATTTTATTTCTATTAGCTTATTTTTCTTTTTAATGTCTGCCTCTGCCCTTAGATACTAAGCTCAGGGAAGTCACACAACCATCTGTGTTTTATTTACCCATAACTATTCAGATTCTAACACAGGGCCTTGTACATAGTAGGTGCTCACCAAATTAAGGGGTATATTAAAAGAAAAATGTGTTAGTATTGAGTATTAGAATTTCTTTTTTTATATATAACATTATTTTGGTGCTTACATTTATAAGATATGGCCAACTGAGAGGGTAAGAAGAATCCAGTGGGGAATCAAACCATTCTCTCACACCTCCTGGGTTCTATTCTTAGCACCTTTCATAGCGACTGGATCACATGGCAGCATTCTGCAACCACGAGATTAAAGCGTCTCAGTGCCACTTATTTTGATAAAACCTTGTTGAGTTTCCTTTGTCCCTTAGGTAATCCAATTTTAAACTCAACATTTTAAAACAAACACTCAAAAAAGGCTTTGTGCATGCTACACTCTCTGATAATTACCTCTAGCAGTTTTAACTAAAATCCCTGACCACCAGCTAAAGCCTGGGAACAGAAGCAGTTCGTGTCCCATTTTTGATATTTGTAATATGCATCTAGAAAACAGAAAGGGTTGGAAAGCTCCATGGGAAACATCATGATTAAAAGAAAGAAGCCCAAATTTGTAAGTCAGAATAAATAGCTACTGTGTTCTCTCCTTTGGTTTTTTTCCCTGGGAGCAGGTGTTCAAAAGTTTTGAACTTTATCCGAGATACAGGCTCGTGCACACACAGACACATTACCAGAAACATCATACAACTTATATGTCAATTTAAATAAATAGATAAATTTGAGGAAATAGCAAAAACAAAAGAAAACCATTCTGTAAAGGAAAAATAACACTAACTAGCAGCTTCACGTTCAGGAGAAACTTCACTGATTGGCTTTTTTGTCCTTTATTTCTTGCGTTTTGTTTCCTGACCCTTTACCCTCCAACCCGAGTCTCTCTCCTCGCTTTTGCAGGTAAGGCTGACTGTGGTCAGGCCTAAGTCACCTCTGCATCTGCATCTCCATTGCTACCTGCCCTCACTCCTGGTGTGACACGTTATAATCTTTACCCCCTCGTTCCTAACAAGACACTTGACAAACCTTGTTCTCAGAGTAGACACATGAAAAAAATCCATTCATTTATATATATAAGTGTGTGTGTGTGTGTGTGTGTGTGTGTGTGTGTGTAGACACATACAGACACACTCATTTAAATTCACTCAAAGGGCTCCGACTACTTGGGGGGACGCTATGATACTTTTATCATTAGAACACTGAAACTTTACCATAGGCTTTGATAACTGAAGCCAACTCTTCACCTATTTCTCTCTCTCCTGCTCTCTCCTTTGGACAAAGTCTTCTCTATTCTTCAACATACCCATCTTTCCTAAGCTGCCTTCTTCTCCCTGTAGTAAACTTTATCTCTTTACTTTTTGTGGCGCTACCTTTGCCACTTTCCAGGTTAGGTCAAAGAAGATACCCCAAGCTTTGGCCCCCAAAGTGTATAGTACACACTTCACATATATTGGCCTGTTTACAAAGTATATGTATGGTCTTCTGATTTAAACGTCTGCATTGCACCATCATGAGCCTCTGTTTTATAATATGTTTATCCTTTTAATGATAATCTCCCATTAGTTTTTCTGGTCTCTTTGTGAGTTTATTTTCCAAAAGAGATAATGCCACTTACAATGAGATGCTTTCCTAAAAGCAGTTCAAGAGGAGAATCAACTGGGGCCGATTACGTCTAACTTTACAAGTATTATTTCACCCTAGTAATTACTTAGGAATGATCATTCTTGTAAAAAACATATGTACACATACACCTCCATGTACACATTTCCTCTGATACATGGTTAATAATTTCTTACAGGGCAATCTGCATGCCCCGTATCATTTGTATCCTTGACAATGCTGAAGATAAATCTTTGCCTATCGTAGGTGTTGCTGAAGTTGTTTCCCTTGTTTCCAAGGGGATAGGCAAGTATTTAACTTGATTTCCTCTGTAGAATAAAAATGTTGCAATGATTATTTGTTAAGAATGTCATAGGTTGACTTACTTTGAAATACTTTATTACATTTGTGTGTGTGTGTGTGTGTGTGTGTGTGTTAAGCAGTCTGGGGCATGGTTCAAACACGCCACCCTCTAGTGTGCAGGGCTGATGCTCTAACCACAGAGCTATAACACGCAGGCCTATTAAATATTTGAATTTGTGTGTAGAGGTAGTTTCACGTTCATACTCCCCTTTTTGGGATTGTGATAGGTAAATTTAGGCCTCCTATTTGTGTATCATGGAATATATTCATTATGTACTATCTCAAGGATACCTTTTTAATTGCCAAAGCTAGGGGATATCATTCTTAACTAGAATTCTTGTTCAATTACTAAGTACCTAGGGTAGTACTAAATTAGTACTCATTAAAGTATGAAATATTTAATATAGTACTAAGTACTGCATTACTACTATATGTTAATAATCTCATGAAAGTTCTGAGATTGGAGAAAGACTAGTTTTTTAGAAATACAGGCATTAGCTTTTTTGAGATATAATTAACAGTTCAATAACTTTACAAATATTTGGGAGGGGTGCAGTGAAAATGCACACAATCCATATTTAGGACTCTATGGCCAGCCAAATGTAAATCTTATTCACTATAAACCTTACGGCTAAGGTTAGGGTTATCCCCTCAGATATTCTCCAATAGGATGTAAAAATACTATAAATATTTCCAAGGCTAAGCAACTTAAGGGTGCACATTTTATCCTCTAAGGGAAAACAACTATAACCTTTTCTTACCAGACAGTCTTCTACTAGCCACAGCTGTTACCAGTCGGGACAATAGGCTATCTTCAAGTATGCACTCTGTCTTGGGAATATATCTTTTAACAATGAAATTGTGTAAGCACCGTTCAAGTTTGAGAAGTACTGAGACATGTAGCTTGGGTATTGAAATTTGGAGGACATCAGAACATTTGATGTAGATAATAAGACTGTGTAATTGAAACTGGGATTATCCTACAAAATTTAGATCATAGACTAAGGTCGCTGACAAATGCCTTCCCAGCTACCCCAACCTCCTTCCTCCTGCCATCCCCTCAAAGCTTCCAAAAAGAAAGTACTTTAGGGAAATCAATTCATTTACTGGGCCTATGTCACCTCGTCTATGAATATGCAGTGGTTCAGTAAATGACGTCTAAGTTCTTTCTAGATTTAAAAGTATTTTTCTAGTTCTGAAGGGTTGGATCTGTTAGATTGCACCTAAATACTATCATTTCAGTCATTTTGGAAAAGAAATATTTAAAAGAAAACCTGTTTAGGTCCCTGAAACACCTTCCCTCTGACCCAGTTGATACACTGTTTCATTTCCCTTTCATCAGCCAGCAGATTGAATGACTTTCGTTATTTTCAGGATCATTGAGCTAAAATAAAAAGACTGCTTTTAAGAACGCTAATTGACAACTTAGAAGTCTCTAGCAGAACATGCCAGGAAAAAAAAAAAAAAGGTGATCTATTTTATAAATTCTGTATTGAATTTGGATGTTACCAAATCCCACACACGTTTGTTCAGCTTAAACTGCTGCTGTTTGTGTTTTTTCTGTCTTATGGGCCTTTGGTTTACCAGCTGCACAGCGTTGATTGATTATATCAATCAAGTGTATGTGCCCCCTGCATGCCTGATGGATCCAATTAGCTGAAGAGTAAAACTTTTTACAACATGGTACAGCTAAGCAGAGAAAATCTTGAATATATTAGAGTCAATTTTAATGGAGACTGACAAAACTAGGAAGAAATCTGAAAAAGAAAAAGAAAATAAGGAATTAGATTTACATATATAGGCAGTTAGATTTACATATATTATCCACATTTCCAACAGGAAGTATTGTTTTTGTGACAGGTAAACTCCTAAATGGTAAAGAGCTGTTCTGAAAATGTGTAAGAGGTACTGAAGGTGTAGATAGATGGTAAAACATAGGATTGTATGAGAGATCAATACTGTGAAACGTCTTAGCACTTTTAAATCACTAAAATGTAGTGAATTAACAAGGGAAATGTTCCGGGAAGGTGTACATGGGCAGCACTTCGCACGGTAAAGCTGGTTGGCTTTATCATAAGCAGGCACGGGATGTAAGTAGACAGATTCCTAAGTGTATTAATAACACAAAGCCTTCTTTAGTCGGTATTTCCTTCTATCACATTTCCCTTCTATGCTCTTCATCAGTTTTCTTCTCTTCCTTGATCTCTCCCATCATGGTTAAGTTTACTCTGATCTTTGACAACATAAAACAATTGTTTTTCCCATCCCCCTCTGCTGCCCATTTATAGCCACATTTCTCTGTTTCCTCTTTTCACTCCTCAAATCCCCGAAGATGGTGTCTGGGCCCAGTTAGCTCCATTACGGCTCTTCCTAAGTTCTCCAGTGACTTCCATCGGACATATTCAGACGTGGAAAAGTAAAATGATGTTGTTCTCCATTTCAATAGCCAACGTCATCGTCTTTATCCAAAGGGGAGGGAGGAAACTTCATCTTTATGTGAAAAGTACCTTGATCTTTTCCAATAAAGGCTTTTTAGCTAAACTCAGTACAGTATATCCCATAATCACCCTGGGTTACTATTTAACAATCATCCTGGGTAAATAATCAATCCATTTAACTGTCCATGCTTTTCTGAGGGCTATTTTTAAAATATAAGCATATCTCCACTTCATCTTGACCAAACAACTTGAACATAGAAGAAATACCACAATCCTCGTGGTGTCAGGAGGTCTGCATGTAGTTCCTCACGCTGCTCCCCGCATCCTCACTGAACTGTGTGACTCTCTGTACTTCGTACCTGAGGTTTGCTGCGAGGGAATCGTGCTCCATGCTGCAGGGACTCTGAGAACCCGGTTCTCCACACTGGCTGACTTGCTCCCTCTCAGACCTTGCTCACCCTGGAGGGGACCTCAGCTTTCTCCACTTTCTAATTGATGCTGGCTTAGCTTGTTTATCTAGAAGCTGCTGTTTAGGGGTCACCTTACTCTTCAGTATGACAGTTCCATGGGAGATCCTCTGATTCTTAGCTGCTAACCTTTGAAGTTCTGCCAGAAGTACTGGTTATTGTCTATGCCACTTAAGAGCCATGGAGAACCAGAAGATTGTGGGAGCAAAACTGGAAGTACAGCATGGTAAGTACAACTCAGCTTTACCTTCTCTCGGCCTTATGGAACCACTTCCAACTCCCTTCTGCAGGAGTCTCCTGAGGACTTTTCCTCAGAATCCCCTACAGAACTTGTGATGCTGTTTCCAGTGTTCTGACACTCCCTCCCTTCTCCAGCATATGAGATTTGGTGCCGAGGAAGGATGAAGGTAAAACCTGCCCAGCCTGGTCCTTCCCCTCTTCCTTTTGCAGGAATCTGTACGTCCTCTTAGGATCTTCTTTTATATCAAACCCTGAGTTCCACCTTTCCTTGAGGACTTCTTATTCAAAGTGTTACCTTTCCCTGAACCATTGATTTAACACCCAGAGCCTCATGTCAGCTTATCAGCATTCTTTAAGAAAAATAAATGCATGTCAGTTGAATATTTTTAAAAAATGATTCCTGTCATGGGCATTTCTTTGTCCCTTGTTGAAACTCGTGCCAGGGAATTTCACTGTGATCATTTGTCCATCTTGAAATATTATCTTTTGTCTTCCTGTGAAGTAGATTCTCTTCACTGTTATCTCTATGGTCAATCTGTCTTAGTCAATCCTATCTGTTCTTCCACCCTCTAATGGCCGAGATGTTCCAGCCTCAGTCCTAATCTGTTCCTCATTCTCCACTCTCTCCCTGGTTAATCTCATAAAATCTGACAACTTTAAGGCCAACCACGTGCAATTAACTTGTGAATGTGCATCTCTGGACCAGGTATGTCCTCTAGGCTCCAGATCTTCTGACCTAATTGTCCACTCAGTGTTTCCAGCAGGAGATCTTACAGGGACCCGGACTCGATGTGGCCAACATTTATCTCCTAATTCAGTCGTTCAAACTCACCTCCCTCAGAATTCCCTATCTCATCACATAGATCATCCACCTTTACAGGCAACAAATGTTAGGGTGGGAACATCTCTTTCCTTCATGGCCATATCTAAGCTATGACCTGATCCTATCGACTTTGCCCATCTAGCCTCTCTGACCTATTCACCTCCTGCATCTTTATTGCCGGCAGACAGGTGTAAGCTGCTCACTTTCCACTGAGCTTTAGCATAGTAGCCTCCCCGTTAGTTGTGCTACCATCTCATTTCCCCTCATCAGCCTTTCCTTTACATTGTAGCGGGAGTCACTGAAACCCACTGAGTTATTTAAACTTTATAGATTTCAGTTTTCTCATCTGTGAGTTAGGGATAATAATAATTCTTACCTTATAGAATGATATAAAAATTAATGAGTTAACATTATTATTTTTTCCACAGTAGTTGTAACACTGCCTGGTACATACACAATGCGGTTATCATGACTATCATCATCCTTATTATTAAAAACCATCCTACTTAAAATTGTTCATGGTTTCTTAAATATTCAGAATAGAGTTTAAAATTCATATTGTGGCCAGGAGTAGTGGCTTATGCATGTAATCCCAGCACTGCGGTAGGCTGAGGAGGGAGAATTACTTAAGCTCAGGAGTTCAAGACTTGCCTGAGCAAGAGTGAGACCCCCAACTCCTAAAGAAAAAAAAAAAAAGAAAACTCAGCTGGGTACGGTGAACACCTGCAGCTTCTAGAAGCTGAGGGAATGGGATGCCCACAGCCCGAGTCTGAGGTTGCAGTGAGCTGTGATGCCATTGCACTCTGCTCAGGGCATAGGGTGGGACTCTGTCTCAACAACGACAACAAATAATAATAATAATACAATTTTTATTATGGCCTATAAGGTGTGATCTGGTCTGGTCCTGCCTACTTCTCCAATCTTATCTAAAACCCACGTCCACCTCACTCACTCTGCTCCAGATATCCTGCTGTTCTTTTGGTTTCTTCATTACACTAACTCCTTTCTGCCTCCAGGTCCTATGTACGTTGTTCCCTCTGTTCAGAAGGCCCCTCCATGTCCAAACTAGTCAAATCCTGCTGATTTTTCAAAACTCAGTCAAATAGCGTTTCTTCAAAGAAGCCGTCCTTAAATACCCAGACTAGGGAAGGTCTTCTTGCATATTTTCCTAAACCCTTCTTCTCCTTTGTAGAATCTAGAGCCATTGTAAATAAAATAGCATTGTACAACTAGATGGCTGATGTCAGTCCTTGATTTCTCCCATTAAAAAGATCAGTTCCATGAGTATACAGGCCAGCTCTATTTTGTTTGCCAGTTTATTCCCAGAATTTAGCACAATGGCTTGCAAATGATAAGAATTCAATAAATATTAATTGAATAATCAAATGTATTTAGTGTCTCAGTAAATGTTGTACATTTCTGTTTTCATGTAAGTCCTGAGTATTTTATGTTATTTGTTTACACATATTTAAAATACATGCTGATAGATTGTAGATGAAATTTTGTTTAACTATGTTTAACAATTGATTACAATTGTTCTATAGGGAAACTTTTAATAATGTATTTTGTAACTGGTCAGTTTACTCAGCTATTTCATTTGTTCTGTTTCTCACCCGAGTTGCTACTGTTTCCAAGTTCACAAATACGTTATCTACAAGTTATTTTGTTTCCTCAGTAATAATTATACCTCTTACTTGTTTTGTCTTATTGCATTTGCTGGAACATTTTAGACAGTGATAATCATAATGGTGTAGTAATGTTCTGTGTTAGTTTTAGGTTGAAAAAGATGTTGTGTGCAGTATTTATGTAATGGGTACTCTTAAAACTAGGCTGCTGAGTTTTATCAACATCTTTATATGATCTTTCAAGATGAGATGATCATATATGCTTAATATGATGTAGTATACTAACAGTGATACAACTTTATATTCTTTTTTTAATTTATATTATATATTTATTAAGGCAAGGAACTATATAGAAAAAAAATTGTTCTGCTTAAGGCATATTTGGGAATAAATCATTGTACAAATTATTGTACATCTGAAACCACAGTGCAGAACAGACTCTCTGCATAAAAACATTAAAGTAAACCAGGTGTATTTACCTGACTTAGGTCATAAACGTAGATCGGAAGACAAAAATAGATTTATTTTCCTTGTCAAAGTATGCAGCAGTTTGAGAACTTTGGCTTCCTCATTTGGTACCTTTAGAACCAAGACTCACCAAGCACCATCAATTTTTAGGCTATTAGAACACATTTTCAGTACCTGAATTTCTTTCTTTTCTTCTAGCATAATAATGGCTTTTAGAAGGCAAAAAAAAAAAAAAATACAAGGTGATCTTTATGCTTATATTGCATCAAAACACAATCCAAGGGAATTCTGGTCTTCCCTCCCCCAACTCACGGATCTAATTTATACCCTGATAGCCACAACTTCCAGTCACCCCCTCGGCATTTCTGTTAAGTCCAGGAATATTCAAGTTGGATTTAGAATTGGAATGATAGAAGATCCAGTCACAGACCCCATCGGTTCTTTGATTTTTGGCTTCCTGGTGTTTCCTGATCATTCAGTCACAAGTTGACTCAGGTGGGAACTTGACCCTGATTGTCACACTTTCCAGCTGGCTCTTCCCCTCCTCCTCAGGAAGACAATGTGAAAGGTATAAAATACTGAATTCTCTTCTGGCAGTGTGGGTCATATCCACTGATGAGACTTAAAAGTGTCTCTTCATGTGTAAGGCGAGGTGGTCCAACCTAGAAAACGCACGGTCGCACTTCTGGCCCTGGAACGGGCGGTGCCCGGTGTGTTTGCGGTAGTGCCTCTCAGTTCATCTGACCGGGCGAGTTTCCACCCACAGCCATCCCAGTCACAGTGGTAGGGTTGCTCACCTGCAAAGGGAAGGGGGGGGGGAAGGTGTTAAAGCCATTGCTGTAACAACAAATCGGCCCTTTTAAAAACTAGAGGCCAGCTATTAAACCAATTTCTTTTTTTTTTTTTTTTTTTTTGCCATTTTTGGCTGGGGCTGGGTTTGAACCCACTACCTCCGGCATATGGGGCCGGTGCCCTACCCTTCCAACTTTATATTCTTAGAGTAAATTCTATTTGGTTACGATATATCTATCATTTAGTTTTCTAATCCTCAAATATACATAATAATGCAAATGCACACTATTTGTGTACGTGTAATGTGTTTTATACAAATATATATAAACATGTATATAAGCATCCATGTACAGTGTAACAGAAACTGAAATTTTATTGTATATAAGCCACACAACAACTAACTCAAATGTCCTATTTCTTTGTTTTTGCTTCTGATTCTGCCAACCCACTGGCATAACACTGGTTATCTCAGGCTGACCAACAGCTTTGACCAGCGGTTATATATGGTTTTGACTAATAAATAGTGAAAACAAATCATTTCTCAGTAAATACGATTTCCTAGGAGGAGTCAAAAAAATGACACTAAGTACTATTTCTAAAGACAATTTAGTTCATTTTGGAAGATGTAATCTCTCAAATAGGACATCCATGCTAGGTCAAGTAATAAAAGAGGCCCCTGATCATGAAAGTCTGGGACTTCTTCAACAGTTATTGCTTGTGGCTGCTACTTGCTTTAGAAAAAGCAAGAAAGAAAATGAAAAGAAGAGAGATCTTTCTCTTGATATTTTTAAGTACCTGTCATGAGCAGAAACCTTTGTTCTACAATAAAGGTCTGGAGATGAATGAAAATTATGTCCACCCTATTAGATGAATGAGGTAAACATTCAACAAATAATGTCTTCCTTCATGTAGTGACTAATATGATACAATTGTTATAATGAGGTTTCTACAGAATCACAATGAAACCTCAGGGTCTTACAACCTGGGAATTGAGAGACGTCTCCTTGGAAATAACTGACTTGGGGACTTTGGCTAGATTGCTTTTATTCATCGTCAGATGGAAATAGCAACTCAGAGAGATTTATTTTATCAGAGGACATAGAATCATGTTTTATGTCACCTGTCTAGACCATTCTTGGATGATACAACTTTTCTTGGATGTTATTAATCTATCACATGGGCACGTAGCATGAGCTGAGAGTGGTCACACATTGCAAAGTTGAAAGCCTGAACCGCACCACCTGTGTAGGCTTAGCTGCCCCGACAATACTGAGGTTCATGCTGCCAGTTTTGTTTTTCTTGTCTTGAGAGAAAAGTTCTTTTGAATGACAATTTGCTAAATTCAGTATTAAAAATAGCTATACAAGAGAATTTGTTTTTATACACAGAAGTCACAAAATATAGTGTTGTCAGTTTCTTGCTTAGATTTTCATGATTAGAATACATTTTCAAAATCATCTTGTAAAATACATTTTAATGATAATCAAAGCATAGGCCTCCACTTCAAAAAATGTCTCATGTATCTGGTGATATGGTAAATAAACCTGCTTAATTAGGATTCATAGCTGCAGTCAAGAAAGACAGAAAGATATACTAAGATATAAAAAAAGATTCCTTTTAAATTAATTGCCTCTATTTCAGATAAAAGAAGTTCTTTAGAAATTGGTAAAATAATATATTTTAGAGCTCTGACTTCCTTCACTGTTTCTGAATAGAAGGCCAGTTTTCATACTAAAGATGAAGAGCAATTGACTATGGTTTAGATTGAATACTGTCTGCTGAACACAGGAGCTTAGAGACAAAATTCACTGAAAAGACTACTTACAGGACCTTCATCTATAAGATGGCCTCATGGCAGGGTTCCAGGGTCTAGCTGCATAGGACCCAGAGGTGATAAGAGTTTTCAAGTAATAACCTGCTGTGACTCCAAGTACAGCACAGGCAAAGCTTTGAATTGGTTTTTATCCTAGCATTTTATGGAGAGAATATGTTACCTTAGATTAAAATCCAATAATCCAAAGTAATGTCCCTATGAAATAGGGACAATTTATTGCCTACCACACTGTACCTGTTACAAATGCTTTATATATTTTTACTGTTTTTTCTCCTCACAACCACCCTAGAAAATATTATTCTACCATTTTACATATGTAAAAACAAAGTCAAAAATACATATCTTGCCAATGACACATATAGTAAAACCCAAAGGAGAATAACATTGAGGTCTGAGCCCCAACATCATACTTTTAGTCCATGACTCACCCTCATATGTCAGTAAATATTAGATCTCTTTTTCAATATTTCTTTTCCTTCTTCTGTCTTACCCTCTTCTTTTTTAAAAAAAATAGCTCTTTATGAAAGTATATAGATTAGAAGCATGCCCTTTCTCCTCTCCTTAGGTAAAATAACTGCTTTTCTTCCTCATTAACTGACCTCTGTGTGTGTGAGAGAGAGAGAGAGTGCGAGCATGTGTGTGTTTGGTCTCTATTTCTCTCACAGTATTTAAGAGTCCTTCAAGGACAATTTAGTTTGCTGCCTCAAACTTAATTTAATATCCTGCCTCCTTTTAAGTAATATATCCAGGAACCTCTTTGGTGAAAAGAACATTAGTTTATTCATACTCACAAACACTTTTAAAGCACCAGATACATGTGTATATGCTTCAAATGAGTCAACATCTCCAAAATACAGCCCTGAAATCTTTTCTTGTTCATGCTAGTCTCAAGGAAGTTTAAAAGTGTCTGGTGTATGATGGATTTAGAGTTGTGAGCTCATAGGTCATATGACCTCAAGGAAAAGTTCAGAGCAAAGAACCCATGAGCAGCCCCATCCCTGGTCAGCAGTTGACTGATCAGTCTCCAACTTTATGGGACATTGCCCCGTCCTTTCCTCAAGTGTTCTCTAAAATCACTGCTCTCCTAATGAGAAAATGTGGGTTCAAGAACTGTTTTTACCACTGATTAGCTGGTTAAATTTGGGCAAGTCAAGGGACCTCTTTAAGGTTCTATATCTTCCCTTGGAAAATGGAACTAAGTCTTGCTGTGACTATCAGCATTCAAAGAGAAATTGTGGAAAATTGTATAAATGTTCTTTAAAATTAGCAAGAGAAAATAGCGAGAGGGTAGATAAATAAAAGTGGCCACATTTATTGTTGTTATCTATGACAATGACTATAAAACAGAATAAAACTTAATATTGTTCCTAATATTAACTACTATATAATGTGTATTCATTGTTTAAGTAACGTATATATTCACTCTTTGATGCATTCATTGATTCTGTAATGAACATAGAGTGCCAATTCTATGCTCGGTAACCAAGGATATAAGAACATACGAACCCTAAAAGGAAGATATTATTAACTCCATTTTACAGAGGAGGAAACTGAGACTCAGGAGATTAAGTAAGTTGAATAACCTTACACAATCAGATATTTAAGTTTGTGAACTCATCCTCCAAAAAGTCCTCATACCTCCTTGCTGAATATCACTGCGGACACCTTCAAAGTTCTCTCCTGGGCCTCCAGGTGACTATGATGACAATCAGCAGTGAGGTATGTAGGACTTTTTTCCTATGATGAGTAGTGAATTTGGGCCTCATATAATAACAGCTTCAATGGCCATTCCAGAAAAGGAGTTCCAAAATTGCTTCGAAGGATGAATAAGGCACTGGTGTCAGTGCATAGCTTCCCAAAGGGAATACCTTGAAATAAATGGAGAAGAAACAAAAGAAATTAGAGTAGTGTTGATTGATGACTTGGAATTTATTCTTTTTATGTGTGTGTGTGTATATATATATTCTCCAACTCACCACTAGCACCACAGACTCAGTGGCCACATGTGAGGACATAGCTATTTGGATTAGTAGACACTTCATACTTACATAGGGCTACATATTATTCTTTTAAACCCAACTCAAAACATTTACATTGACACCTGTGCAGCAGGATAATCTTAGCTTCTTCTTGTGTCTTTAGTTCTGTTTTGATGATTGCCATAATAAAAATTAACTGAGTTGGTACAAACTGCTAAGCCACTTAGTCTAGGTTCTTTGATTAATTTTTAATGAAGGAAATATTATATGTTTGTAGCCTAAGTGGTCTAAGGCTCAGTGTCTGTCATGCAGCATCTGTACCCACTTCTATTGAAGAACCTCCACGTGAGTCTGTCTAGACGAGCACTTAATTTATCTGGGCCTTTTTTTTCCCCTGACCTTTCATATAGAGATACCAGTAAAACCTTTCTCAGAGTAATTGTGAGGACTTACTTTAAAAGAATTGGTGTTAAATTACAATCTGCAAATCCCCAGTCATATAATCAAGTTCGTTCGTTCTTTCTTTCTTTCTTTCTTTCTTTCTTTCTTTCTTTCTTTCTTTCTTTCTTTCTGTTCTGGGGTCTAAAAATGAATGGAGTAAGTAAGATTAGCAGCCTTCTTGAGTGATTGTTCCATTTGAGTGTACTCAGTTTAGCCATTCTCGGGTATACTGATGTGTGAAAATCTTTTAGCATAGTAAAATACCCAGACAATGGACAAGATTTTGCAATTTACAAATGGAAGACAGATTGCCAAATGAGCCTATAGATAATAGGCACATTTGAAAGTTATTTGTGTTTTTAAGGAGTAAAAAATATAGCCACCTCACCCACAGACTAGCCAATTCTCACAGTTAAGTGACTACTCTATGGCTGCTGTGTGACTACTATACGCACCACTGTTCTCCTGGGATGTGTAGTGCACAAGACCTTCTGTGGAGAGGATGTCCCATCCTTGCTCCCCGGCTGCCTTGAGCTGAATGAAGGTTTATCAGACCTGCCCTGCCCTGCCCTGGGCCCGAGGTTCTCAGATTGTTTGTATAACAATGTCCTACTCACAAAGAAAATGAACATTCCATTACAAAGTCAGGAGGAGGGATTTCATACCATTTTCTTTTCTTTCACTACATTTGCATTTATTCATAATCATACCCACACTTTTCAAGAAATGGTTCATTAGATTGTAAGTAGGACCTTACTAATAGGTAACCAAATAAGACTTTTGTTTGTTTGTTTCTTTCTTTTTTTTTTTTTTTATTAAATCATAGCTGTGTACATTAATGCAGTCATGGGGTACAGTGTGCTGGTTTTATATACAATTTGAAATGTTTTCATCAAACTGGTTAACAAAGCCTTCATGGCCTTTTCGTAGTTACTGTGTTAAGACATTTATATTTTACACCTAGTAAATTTCACATGTACCCTTGTAAGATACACTATAGGTGTGGTCCCATCAATTCTCTCCCTCCACCCATTCTCCCCCCTCCCAGCTCCTGCTTCTCCCCTTCCCCCTTTTTCTTGGGCTGAGCCCCCCAAATAAGACATTTTAAGCAACATATAAAGAGAACCATATAATATTCCAAATATTTTTTAACACATGAAAGGCTTAGGTTTTTGTTGTTTTTATTGAATTTGATATATGTGCTTATTTGAACTAGGTAAAAATTAGATTAAAACGGAGCACAACTCCAAAAAACAAACCTGACATTTTTCTTTTTTTCTGCACAACTTCTTTAAGATTTCCTCATTTGATTCTATGAATGGCTCTCAACCAAACACAATCCTGATTAACAGGACATATTTTAACAGCAATATTTTTAAGTGAATAAAGGATTGAGTAAATGGAAGAATGAATAATATTCTAGCCTGCTATTCAGAATATCCTTTTCATCTAGAACATGATGAAAATGTTTCATCTGGCCATTTTGGCTGACAGAATGGAGAGTGTCCAGGCCTGCCAGGAGAAGTGGTTATGGAAAAAAGATCCTGGTGTGAACCTAAAATCAAAATGTCTCAGCTGTGTAAGAAATCCTACTGGTGCCTTTTAGGGAAAGGCTTCTAAGACATCCCGAGATGACATGTCCATGTGCCATGCCTAAACATATACTCATGAATTGTATGTGATTGTGGGTTGTGTGTGTGTGTGTGTGTGAATATACTATATATGACAACAATGGTTATACTGTATGTGAATATATGGTATATTTGAAATGTATATGTGTACGATATGTGTAACAATAGCCCCAAGCCCTCATCTGCCTATGATTTCACCTGCCTCTACTTTACCTTGGTCGTTAAAATCTTTTGGACCCGTCCTAGGAAGAGAAAGTGATATATCCTCAGGCAGATGTGTTATCCATCCAACATTAAGTGCCGCCAAACAGAGAAATTTGGATAATAAGGTTTGCCTCTACAATGCTGTGCCGTCCTTTGCTACCAGAGATTTGGGCCCTGACCTTCTGAAAACTGCTGTTCTCAACTCAGTTTTAATTTTTTTTCTGAGGTTGTCACTTTTGCCATCTGGTAGACGTTTCTTCTGGGAGAGAAGGAGCTGCATGCACAAAGTGTTCAAGGAAGCATTACTGTATAATTTGCTTGAGGTCAAAGCCAATCCTCTGGAGGTTGGCCCATCATTTATTGCAATGTGGCAGATATTAGAGGATTTTTCAACCATGTTGTGCTTTTGAAGTATATTCACAAAGGATTGAAAGTGGAAGGCGATGGCAAGCCATATTTATGCCTCAGCGAGAATTATTCACCTGCCTAAAGTACATGATAGAACAATGTGTTTTGTCAGTTCCATTTACCCTTGGACTTCAGTGTCTGAAAAATACTTTAGAGAATTAAAGAAGGTACTGGAGAATATCATTCCGGAGCCTGAATCATAAAAGCAAAAATTCCACAGCAAAATAGGAGAAAGTAAATACCCCATGTTTCTGTTTCTGTTGCTGGAAGGATGAGCAAAGAAACAAAGAGGTTGTTTTATATTCTACTTATGTGTTTTCTAAAAGAAATAACTGCCTCTCTGCTGCCTTCTGATTCAGTTCATTTGCTTCACCTTCCCATGTAGAAATGCATTAGAGTTGATGCTGAGAATGAACTGTTTTATATTGTGTTCTTAAATCTTTTGTCAAACAAACATAAACTCTTTAGAGAAAAGGGATGTAGGCAGAACTTCACTCTGCTAGATGAGAGAAGACTCTGAGAAGAATATGAAGTAGATTTCAAGCTTCATTTTCTCTTAAAGTCTGATTGGATTTTGCCTGTGATTAGGGAGTTAAAGAAAAACCGTGGAGGTAAATTAGGTCCTGGGGCTTCTATTAGGCAGACAGTCACTCTGTGTTCCTCGTGATAAAGCAAGAGGCTGAGCGGGCTTTTTTTTTCTTCAAAGGGTGAACTGCTTCATCTTTTGTAACTGGTAGAAGCAAAAATAAGCAGAAAGAAATGTATTTAAATTTAGTAGTTTAAGGAATAACTGACATAAAGTCTATAAAGTGATTATCATAAAAGTATCAATGAAAATAAGCTTGCATCCATTTATTTATTCAACAAGTATATAATTGCGTACTCACTATGTTCCAATCATGGTTAGAGGCGCCCATAAGTTAAATTAACACTGTTTTTTTTTTCCTGTGAATCTAGTGTTCATCATATAATGTGATAAAAATAGCCACAGAAAATAAGTGCCTTATACTCTGGAAACACAAAGAAAGCCTCCCTACACCCAGCTGATGAGTCACGTCAGCTTCATGGAGGAGATGATGATTGAGCCAAGTTTAGATCCAGGGGGAAAGAAGGCATGAAAATGTCATGAGTGGATTTGGAAAACTCTTAATCGGGGTAGGAGGAAGAATGGAGGGAAACGGGAAAGAGCCCAGACTGAAGCTGTAAGACCCAGGGAGAGAAGTGATTCTCCACTGTGAGGTCCTTTATATTTATTTCAAGTTAATTCTCTTATCTAGCCCTAATGACTTTGAAAGCAGAAGGGCAAAAAACAGTGAACTTCTTCCATCCAGCCCTTTACAATGGCATTAATACATTCATGATGACTCTGCCCTGGTGACCCAGACACCTCCCACCACTGTTGGAGTGGGGATTAAGTTTGCAACATTTGAATTTTGGGAAAAACATTTGGATCATAGCAGACATCAAACCCATGTCTGTCAGCTCTAACATTTGTGTCTTTTCACTATGAAACACTGTTCTATGGATTGATTCACTCATTCCTTAAACACGTATTTCTTGAATACTTGCTATGTGTCTGGTACAAAAATGAGAACGTGGTATGCACAATGTCAGTGTATACGGCACACCCCTCCCCAGTAGAGGGCTCAACTACAACTTGAATTTTACCTACCAAATGCAAACAATGTAATCTAATCGTGTGTACCCTCATATTAATCTGAAATAAGACAAAATAAAATAGAAAAGGAAAAATATTATTAAAAACCAGGAGAATACAGTTAGTGGTGAATGCAATGGCAGAGCCCCTGCCTCCTGGAGCTGAGACTCAAGTGAATTAGTCAGACAGTAAAGAAGCAATTAACAAAATAAGGTCAGGTGTGAAGAAAATAATAGCATGCTAAGCCAGAGACTGGGCTGGGGTGGAAGTGAGGAGAGTAGTTGGTCAGGGCAGACTCCTGTGAGGTGGCAACACTTGAACTGAGATCTGAAGAAGAAGAAGGATGTAAAATTTCTTCAGCAAACAAAAGGTCCTCAAGGCAGGGATAAACTTGCAACTTTGGCTGGAGCCTAGTGAGGAAAAAGGAAAGGGTGCAAGAGGATGTCAAAGAAGAGACAGGTGCTCATGACTTAAAATTCTTTGTCCTGTTCAAAAGCTATGGGATTAAGGTATTGAGCCAAATCCTCAGGATTGCAAACAAAGAACACGCTCTCCCCTAAAGGGAATGTAGTACAAATAACTTATGGTTGCCTTCCTCTGTGTCCCCCACCCTACATATACCTGTGACAGAATATTGAGTCCATTTGCTCCCCGAAAATATTTCTTTTCCCTGGTTCTAGGTTTTACAGGCTGCAGTATGAAGTTACTGGGTTATTTGGAAACTAATGAGCAGATTTTGAGAGCAGTGAAGATGATGCGCTAAGGGGAGTTTGGATTCCATGGCCAAAGGGGTGCTGATCTCAAAATAGCTCTGAAATTTATATATTTTGTCTTTTGTCAAAAGAAAGAGACTCTCCAAATAAAGTTGGCTGAAACAAAAAAAGAGTTGGGACTTTGAAATCCTTATCACTGTGAAGGTCCTTGCATTTGTCAAATGGAAGATAAAGCTGTAGACTCAGCACAGCTTTAAAGAGCCTTTGACTAATGACACACTGGGTGTAGAAATGGGAAGTCATACCAAGTGGGAGGCAGCCTGTGCTTTCAAACGGGTGGCCTATGCATGCTTTTAAAAACTCAGTGCAGCTGCAGAAAAGCCCATCGTACTGAAAATCCTTTCACTTTAGGAGCTGATCCTTTATACCCTGACTTGAGGTGGTTAATAATACTATTAATTTATAGTCACTAAGCTGTGATGGCTCCAGCTCCCCCATTCCTTCCTAGAGCACTGTGCTGTCTCAGCTCTTTGGGTTCTCTTTCCAATGAGAGAAACCTGATGATAATCAAGCGTGATTTCATGAAATTGTAGTACTGGCTCCTACTTTACTGAGCACTCTGTTTAATCGGCTTATTGACATTTCCTGAGCCTCTGAAGTGCTTTATGAGAATGGCATTGTAGAATGTTTACAACAACAGCTCTTAAACATTTTGGTCTCAGGACTGTTTTTATACTTAAAATTAATAAAGACCACCTATAGGGTTTATGTGCAGTCTATGTTTACATCTTAAAAATTAAAACTGCACATTTTTAAAGTATTAATTTGTAAATAACAACAATAAACCCATTATATGTTGATGTGATGGGTAAACTTTTTATTGAAAATAACTATTAAAACCAAAAGTTTAGTAAGAAAAATGACATTATTTTATATTTTTTAAGTCTTTTCAATGTCTGGGCTTAAATTAACCAGCTACAGTCTCATATTGGCATGTGCGTTTAATCTTTTGTGTATGTTGTTTTGGTGGAAATAAATGAGGAAAATGTAGTTTTTTTCACTTCTATGTGAATGGTGAAAGCAGGAGGTTTCCATAGCCTTTCTCAGATAATTTGAATATTCATTGATACTGCATTAAAACTTGACAAATCTGGACTCTGAAACTACATGAATGAGCTGTTTTTACTACATTACATTAACATTCATTCATCTATATTGCACTTAGTATGCACCGTGCAATCATGCATTGTTGTGAATATATATAGGTCAACTAAAAATATTGACTCTCTGAGTCGTGCAGATCATCTAAATCAGGCACCGAGGACATTTATCCGGCCCACCGCTGCCTGTCCTGCTTAGCAGACAACTCTTCTTGGGGCCTGCAGTCTGGCCCTCCAATGGTCTGAGGGACAGTGAACTGGCCCCCTGTTTAAAAAGTTTGAGGACCCCTGAAATATGGACACATTTCATTATATAATATCAAAAAATTGTATTTGTTGGGTAGCACCTGTGGCTCAAAGGAGTAGGGCACCAGCCTCATATGCTGGAAGTGGCAGGTTCAAACCCAGCCCTGGCCAAAAACTGCAAAAAAAAAAATTGTATTTGTCCATATTACCCTCTGCCCCACCAGAAAAGTGCTTACGACTTAGAAAACTGTCATGCCCGTGGTGGTGAATGCAGGGTTTCCAAAGTCTAATGTTTGGTTGAAAACTCACATTTTACTATTGACAACAAACATTGACAATTGTTTTCCTTGGAGCAACAAGTTCACTTTATCAGTTTTTGGTAAAGTTTTGCCAATTACCCAAGACTGAATAACTATAGTTTGAATGTCAGTGAGTCTTTTAAGTAAAAGTGGTATTTAATGAAAATGTAGTTAGTTTAGCTTGCAACTCAAATAATGGCACATCGATTTTTTATGCAATATACAACAAAGTGTTTTATACATACCTCTCATTCCATCACACAGAATGTTATAAAGTCACAGGCACAAAGGTCAATATTTAATCGCAATAATAATTTTTACTGCCTCATAAAAGACATTCTTAAGTAAAATTTTAACATTTTTTCACTTTTTCATGAGTGTATAGTAAGGAAGAATTCTGTGATCACCACTGTACTTTGGTACCAACGGCCTTGATTTATATTAAGGCACCAACAGTCTTACCCACAGTTGCTTTGTACCATAAGTACACAGGTAATCACTGGAAAAATGACAAATAACATCTTATTATTGTTTGATCTTGAAGACACTGTTAGTATTGCTAGCTTATAATAAATCCCAAAGATACTCATTTTGTTCAGGAGAAGAAGCCATAGTTCAAAGAACTCATGCGGATCGTTCAGGGTCACAAGCCAAGAAATAATAGACTGGTATCAAAACACAGAGAAATGATCACAGAGCTTGCTTTCTTTATCTGTTTCAAGGCCGTGGCACCTAATAGGTGATAGCCAATGTCCATTTCATTCCTCTTGACTTAGCCAAGATTGGAAAAGTTAGGAATAAGTGTTAAGAGTTTATGTGGGTTGTGGTAAGAAAACAATTGACCAATAATAGTCCCCCATTCCAGAGTGGTAATGAGCCATAAGAGGTGAATGGTGGTTCATCCTTTTAAATGGCATACACTCAACCCCCACTTTACTTTTTTTCTAGTCTATAGACCAGTTTTCATTTAACCACAGTCTTGATCTATTGTTTTACCTCTCCTGGGCTCATTTCATCCTCCTATGTCTTTTCTGCCTTCACAGGCATTGGAGTTTAAAATTTCCTATTTTGACAATTATGCACCCAAACAAAAGAAAAAACACAAGTATAATCGGGGGGAGGGGGTTTGGTGGGATCTCACCTAATGTGTACAATGTGAGAGTGTTCAGCGTGCCTCCTGGACTCAACTACAACTTGAACTTCACCTTAGACTTGAAAACAATGTAACCTAAACATGTGTACCTTCATATCATTCTGAAATAAAATTAAAAATTAAAAGAAATTTCTTATTTTGAGCACATCCTACCACGAGAAGGAAGGAGCAAAATGAGTCGATCCTGGAAGTTAGAAAAACAATAAGGAGAACTAATGAATATCTAAAGTAGACAGTGACAATAGAAATCAGGGGAGCTGGGGGCGTTGACAGGGCGTTGCAGGGGTAGAAGCAACAACATTTAATTTATAATAAAATGTAGCGATTGAAGGACAGGCAGGAATCAAGGAGAACTATCAATTTCTGAGCAATTCATGGGCGTCCCTGTGTCTGCCTTATTTTCTGTGCATAATTACCACCCTAAACAGATGTCTGCTCTAATCCTTTTAAGAGAATACAAGCAGAGATGTCATTGGAAGTACAAGATGTGATGGAAGGACAAGAGAGGGACTCCGTTATTACCAACTTACATTGGGGAAAATGATAACGAAATTAAGAGACTATGATAGGAGTTATTGGAAAGTACACATTTGCCTCTAGTGGTATTTCAGATCCATGCTTTTACAGGATACTTAGAAATTTTGTAGTTGGTGTGTCACTGAAAGCATCATAAGTCGGATCTTAGGAATTCACAGCTTTAATATTACATTTGATCCCATATTGCTCTCCTTGCCTTCTGATTCAGTCTATCCAGCCTGTTCTTAATTCAGCTTGCACACTGGTACTTCAATTAATCATATTAAAATGTAACATTTGTCATATTGCTCCTTATTCAGGTAATCTAGTTTCTCCAAGAAAGCCCATACGCCTAGGCCTGACACTCACAAAACTTTCACACATACCCTCAAAGAGTTGCTGTGGGAACCAAAGTAAATAACCCCCCTACTTTCTTGTTAGGATATATTGATGTTCCTTAAGGAGGCAACTGTAAGTTCTATCATAGGGCCTGATACCTTGACAGCACTGACTGAGTGTTGCCTACTGTCATTCTTTTTGAAAATATCAGTAATGTTTCTCTCCTTTAATACCAACATATCAGTTAAACTTAAAAAGACCTGATCTGAACCTGGGAATTAGTTCTCCCAAACTGGTTTTCCCATCTGCACCACAGTCCTCTCCATCTCATATATAGCGTCCCATCCAGCTATGCAGTCTTTGATTCTCTTTCCCTCCCTCTCACCTTCTAGCCAATCAGTAAGTTCTGTCGATTCTACTTCTAAAGCATGCCTCAAATCTTCCCATCCCCACTGCTACCAGCCTAGGCCAGTCACCAACAATTTGTAGCTGGTTTCTCTGTTTTCCCCCTAGCCCACTCCAGTATTTTGCACAGTGACAGGTATAATAGCAAACTAAATCAGATCGTGTGACTCTCCTTTTTTAAATGTTGATACCAGAAAGACTGCCAGGTCCCCAGCATCAGACCCCTGCTGCCCTCCCCAACCTTGTGGGCAAGTCCTTTCTTTCTTTTTAGCCTTCAGTACTTCTTGTTTCTCTACCTGGAACTCTCTTACCTGAGTTTATCCTCAGTTTTTTTTTTTTTTGGCCTGGGCTGGGTTTGAACCCACCACCTCCGGCGTATGGGGCCGGCATCCTACTCCTTGAGCCACAGGCACCACCCTATCCTGTTTTTCCATTGAAAAAGTTTTGGCCACTTTCCTTTCTTTTTTTTTTTTCAGTTTTTGGCTGGGGCTGGGCTTGAACCCACTACCTCTGGCATATGGGGCTGGTGCTCTACCCCTTTGAGCCACAGGTGCTGCCCTCCTTCTTATTTTTTTTATCTCCTTCTGTCTTCCTGAGGAACTTCTATGTCAGTCACAAAACACCCCGATTTGATCATCACTTTGATATGCTCTATGGTGTGACCTTCACTACACTCACGTGCTGATATTGCTGCACTGTGTAATGTTGAAGCCTGAAAGAGCCCCCCATTTCCATAGCCTGCTGTCCCCTCCCCCCATTCTTCACTGATCTGTACTTTAACCTTGTTTCGATCTTTGTCTTTTCACCTTCTTCTCTCCATTCAGTCTGGAGCTCCTTGCTTCTCTTCTTTTCCTATCCCTGCAGACATTATTCATTATTTTCAGAGTCAACCACATTTTCTTCCTAACCCTCAGCCCTAAAGCAACCAAACCCTCCCTTTGCATTGACGACGCTAATCACTGTTCAGAAAGTCTCTGAACACACTGATGACGTCTCATCAAAGTGCTGCTTGAGACTAACTGATTCTAAATATCTCTTTCTTGCCTCAAAGCTGTAGTCCTAACCCTTACTGCTTTACTTGAATTTCCAACTTTATTGGAAATAAAGACCTTTCCCTCTGACATCCTGACTTTTAAATATGATATAATGATATACACTTAATACATTTATATATTTAGTTAAGACCTCCTTTTGCTTCCTTCTCCTCTACCTTAAAATGCAAATGATGCATTGTCTGATATCTATTATATTGTTGATGGAATATCTTTCTGCAGTAGGTCCTTGGTCTCAGAGATTCAAAGAATGAACCCTCAGACCACAAAGATTAGTTATAAGATAGGATTTATTAGATAGAAAGGAATACAGAAGAATGCAATGCACCAGCGCCTCTGGCAGAGGGGAGAGACCCCAGTGGGAAGTCCTGGGCAGGTCTTTTGTCTAGGACAGTGTTTCTCAACCTGTGGGTCCTGACCCCTTTGTAACAATGAAAATGCATCCTGCATATCAGATATTTATGTTACAATTTATAACAGAAGCAAAATTACAGTTATGAAGTAGCAACAAAAATAATTTTATGGTTGGGGGTCACCACAACATGAGGACCTGTATTAAAGGGTCACGGAATTAGGAGGCATTAAGAAGGTTAAGAACCACTGATAGGAGATTATATACCATTTGTAAACAGGCAGGTTTTGAGAGAATTACACTTGGCAAGAACTTGGCAGGGGGAAGAAACCTTTTCAATGTTGATTAGCAAACAAATGTATTAACAAATGAATGCAAATGCCTCTAGCAAAACAGCAGGAGGTCCACTTCAGAAGATGGCCAGAAATGACACATCATTGTGCCATTGGAAATACTAGAAAAACTCTTTTCTCCTGTCTTGCTTATATTCAGAGAGCACATTTGGAGTAAAAGAAGTCTGTTTGTTTAAGCCTAGAGAACTGGTGTCCTTGTCCAGCCCTGAATGTGAGAACCCTGTATCAACATGCTTTTTTTTTTTTTTGCAGTTTTTGGCCAGGGCTGGGTTTGAACCCACCACCTCTAGTATATGGGGCTGGTGCCCTACTCCTTTGATCCACAGGTGCCGCCCTTTATCAACACTCTTAAGGACCCTATCAATAGCACTGTACATGAAAACAAAGGAATTAAACCAACATTAATTCATCCTTATCCATGTGCTATGCTCAGCTCTCTTTTAGGGCATGTCATTTGCTTTCATCTGTCTCAAAGTCCTGTGAAGCTGGGTAAGTTCATTTTACAGACAAGAAAACTAGACTAAAAGTTGAGAAATTTATCCAATGTCACACAGCAACAGTAAAGCCATTACTGAAACCCAGGTCGAAATGTCCCAGATCCATGCTTTTCTACTAAACCTTACCACTTAGAAACATTTTGAAATATTAACATTATAAGAGCAGTTTCAATCCTTTCCAAAAATAAAAAAAAAAGTGCTTTCTTATTTCTAAAATGTTTATTTCCCTACCATCAAGTTGTGTTTTGAAGTCAGAAAAGGCAACGTAATACAAAGGAAAGAAAATGACCTTTGGAGCTTGACAGATCTGGTTTTGAATCTGAAATCTACTGTTTTTATTTGCTTTATATTCATATTTTCACTTTTCTCAGCCTCCGTATTTTATGTTTGCTTGTTTTTTATTTTTGTTTTTAATATATGAGAAGAGCATAATACTCTCTACCAGGTAAGAAAGCTAGATTCCTGTTCACCAGAGACTAAGCATGGGATAAATGCTAGTTCCTTTAAAGATATTTTTAGTGTTTTACTAGGAACTTTCAAATTTTGTATAGGTCCCATTCTTAGTTGAAATTATTTAAGCAATTTTATCATTATGGATTAATTTTTGTTGAAAATAATTCATTTCCTTTGATTATTCTCAGTAGCAATCATACTACAATTAAAATTTCATATTTTTTCTCTCATGCTGTATAATAAACATTTTCCATTCTTATTAAGGGCACTACAATTTTAATGACTACAAAACATCCAGACGTTCAGATTGATGTACCATAATGTTTTTAATCTTTTCTCCATTATATAGATGTCTGTTTTCCTTTGTAATTGTTTTATAAACATTAGAAATATAATGCTACGACAAACTTTTAAACAGAAATCTTTGCTCCCCCCTCTGATTACTCCTTTTGGAAAAATTCTGAGAAGTGAATTATATATGAAACAGTATTTAAAAATAGAACTTAAATTCTAAAAGTCAAAAAAATCCTTTGTCAGTAAAACATTATATTGTTATGCCCAGCCGGGGGGTCGCTGCCCAAAGACCACTCACGAGGCACAAGTCGATGCAAAAAGCAAGAGGCAGGTTTATTGCTGACGCGTCAGGGTCCCTCAGCCACAAGGGGGAAGGACCTCGAGAGGCTGTTACAGGCTGCTTTTAAACTTAAAAACCACAAGTATGGGAGGGGAAATAGGGAGGATACTTGATGGGCATAAGGGGAAGTTGGCCTGTTGCTGGGCTCGGGGCTTTCCGGGTGGGGGGCTC
>CAUYTI010163610.1:0-10679 GCA_963575145.1 Galago senegalensis
TTTTTGAGACAGAGCCTCAAGCTGTCCCCCTGGGTAGAGTGCCATGGCATTACAGCTCACAGCAACCTCCAACTCCTGGGCTCAAGCGAGTCTCTTGCCTCTGCCTCCCAAGTAGCTGGGACCACAGGTGCCCGCCACGACACCTGGCTATTTTTTGGTTGCAGCCGTTATTGTTGTTTTGGTGGGCCCAGGCTGGATTCGAACCCACCATCTTAGGTGTATGTGGCTGGCACCTTAGCCACTTGAGCCACAGGCACCAAGCCCATTTTAAGGTTTTAATTTATTCTTTTATGGTCTCTTTTGGACTACAGATAAACTGAAATATTTAAGAGGAGAAAAAGTATTTGGTGACCCAGGACCTGTTTTAGGAAGAACAGTTGAATGAATTGTTGACTCTTTCAGCTATGTTCAGGGCACAGGCTTGTTCTGAGTGGGTGACACCAGTGGGTATAAATCTTATGGACTTGGGGGCATCTTAAGGACAGATTCTGTGGTAAAGCTAAGAAGTGGAATATATCATCCTAGAAGGCAGACTTTTTAAAATCCCAGTGTAATTGATAGTTTTAGGACATAGAAATGGATGACCTCCTTAGGAATGGGCGATGTCTTAGTCCATTTGTGCTCCTGTAATGGAACACCTGCATAAATACAGAATATCTATATTATAAAGAATACTGGTATAAAAGATGAAAATGTATTTTGTCACTGTTCTGTGGGCTGGAAAGTTTAAGACTGAGGCACTGGCATGTTTGGTGTCTGATGAGATGACATTGCTCATCGATGGTGCCTTGTTACTGCCTCTTCAACGTTAGGACAGTGGGGAGTTCTCCGAAGCCTTTTAGTATAATGGCATGATCCATTCCTAATGGTGTAGCCTTCATGACTTAATTAGTTCTTAATACTGTCATGGTAGGAATTAAATTTCAACATGTGACTTTTGGGTGGGGCCTAGCATTCAAATCAGAGCAGGTGGAGAGGAACTCTCTAGGGAAGCTCTGTGGAGTGATGGAGAGCTGTTGCTATTTGTGGAAATACTGTGTCATGGGAGTGGTATACACCACTAAACTGTTGAGGACCTTAGAACTAGATATCACCTATTAAAGTTCCTTCTGACTTTTAGATTTGCCAGTCTCAGTTATTTGATGAAACAAAGAGAAATTTTAAAAATTCATCTAGGTGGCTTGGTGCCTGCAGCTCAGTGAGTAGGGTGCCGGCCACATACACCGAGGCTGGTGGATTCGAGCCTGGTCCGGGCCTGCTAAACAACAATGACAACAGCAACCAAAAAATAGCCAGGCGTTGTTGCCTGTAGTCCCTAGTCCCAGCTACTCAGGAGGCTGAGGCAAGAGAATCGCCTAAGCCCAGGAGTTGGAGGTTGCTGTGAGCTGTGACACCATAGCATTATACCAAGGGCAACATAGTGAGACTTTGTCTCAAAAAAAAAAAAAAATTCACCCAGGCATTTGGCAGTGTTAGGTATATTTGCTGAAGGCACAAAGCAGAGGTTTGCAAATGAGACAGGGATATGAGCATAAAGTACTTAATCATTTGGGAAAAACAAGCAATTGAAAAAATATATACTGAACTTCATTACTCATCATTTGAAGTGAAAAAAATGTTTTATTATTTGTACTTCACCCTACTCCATCAATCTTTCGCCAAAATTTCAGGGTTTACATTACTTCATAATAGTAATATCATTTATTTGTTTCGCAAAGTATGTCTGATGTCTAAATTCCCAAGGCCAATGCTTAGTTCTGATGATAGTATTTATTAAAGTCAGTAAAAACATTTTCAATCCTTCTTTCCCTCCCTTGTTCCTCCTTCCCTCAGTCCCTACCTTCCCTCTCTTTCTTTCTAAATTCTCTCTTGACAAGACATTTTCATTAAGGTGGCTCTTTGAAGTTTAACCGTCCAGTAATTTGCATTTGACATTTTGTTTAAAGATTCAGTGAAGGGTAGTACTCCAGTGTTTGAATGGCTTGTTGATTTTTTTTTTTTTCTGTAGAGATGTCTTTGAGAAGGATTTGAAATAAGCTTAAGACTTGATAGTAAAATTTGATGTTAAGCCCCTTTAAGCATTTGATTTTAGTTTCTAAGTCAGGAAGAATTGAGTATCCTGTTTGTCATCTGACTGTATGTCACCAAATTCCAAACTTCATGTGGCTGAGCCTATGATAATCTTAAAAACATCATTTCGTGAATTTAAACAACTGAGTCCTCTTTTATACTTTAATAGAGAATAATACTATATTTATCACACTTCCTATAAGAGAAGACAGGAGAAAAACATGTTAATGATTTAGAGTATGTGTTTTGAGTTATTTTTACCTTTATGATGGTATTTTTCCTGAGCGGCTGTGTTTTTTTGTTTGTTTGTTGAGAGACAGAGTCTCATTTTGTTGCCTTCGGTAGAGCGCTATGGTGTCACAGCTCACAGCAACTATTGCTATGAGCTGTAAGCTATTCCAGCTATTCCACAAATAGCAGTAACAGAACTATGGTTCTGCCAATTAGGGTTTTGGATTACATCTTGCATATGAGTTTAATTCAATTCCTAGTTAATTGGCATGCTTTAGGATTTTTGTTTTCTTACTTCTGTTTAACTTTTTACATTGAATTATTTTACAGATTTAACATGTTTTACAGCAAGTAGTTACCAGAGATTTATTCCTTTTCAGGAATCACTTATTTAAATAGCTACTGAAGTGTTGTATAATGTTCTAAATAATTTATGCTTTTTGTAAATAACTTATACTTGTTCCTTGTATCATTGTTACTAAATGTCCAGCATGCTTCTTAAGTTTGTGGACTGCGACCTAACAGCTCATTGTTTTGCAGTAGACTTTTTGCTATTGCTGTTTCCCCAAGGATGCCCCAGGGGGCAGCACCATTACTTGGAGTTGGAAGGTGTTCTTTTTTTTTTGAGACACAGTCAGAGTCTTACTTTTGCCCTTGGTAGAGTGCTGTGAAATCACAGCTCACAGCAACCTCAAACTATTAGGTTTAAGCGATTCTCTTGCCTCAGCCTCCCAAGTAGCTGGGACTATACACACCCACCACAGCACCTGGCTGTTTTATTGTTGTAGTTGTCGTTGTTTAGCTGGCCCGAGCCACCATGGAACCTAGTCCCATATGACCTATTCTTGATTGTAGTAATTAGAGCAGTGGTTCTCAACCTTCCTAATGCTGTGACCCTTTAATACAGCTCCTCATGTTGTGGTGATCTCCAACCATGAAATTATATAATACTGGGGATCATAACTTTATGGTTGGGGGTCATCACAACATGAGGAGCTGTATTAAAGGGTCCTGGCATTAGGAAGGTTGAGAACCACTGAATTAGAGGGAGAATAGAAGAAAGATAATCCATGAATATTTAGAAATGTTGATTATTTCATTTCCTAGCTTTGCTTTCCCTTTTTACCCTTATTAGTCACAATAGGTTCTTTTTTTTTTTTTTGAGACAGAGCCTCAAGCTGTCCTCCTGGGTAGAGTGCTGTGGCATTACAGCTCACAGCAACCTCCAACTCCTGGGCTCAAGTGAGTCTCCCGCCTCCGCCTCCCAAGTAGCTGGGACCACAGGCTCCCGCCACAACGCCCGGCTATTTTTTGGTTGCAGCCATCATTGTTGTTTGGAGGGTCCGAGCTGGGGATTCGAACCCGCCACCTTAGGTGTACGTGGCTGGCGCCTTAGCCGGTTGAGCTATAGGCGCCGAGCCATGGCTCATAATTCTTATTGGAAATTGGACATTTTAGGTAATACCGGTGTCCCAAGAGTCCCCCTACGCAGGGAAAATAGGAAATTGTAGCTAAATATGTCTTTATTTACAAAATATTCATTGCAAAATTTTACAAAGAGGTATCCAACATGTAGAGAATATTCTGTAACGAATATATTGTAAATGAAGCTACATTTAGGTACAGTTTCCCATTGTCCCCTATGGCAAATTTAGGGGTAACTTTTAGGACACCCTGCATATTGTACAGTTCTAGGTCCTGGCTTTCCCCTCCCCTACCTAGAGCTTATTATTATATTATTATTTGCCTGTTTATCCGTGAGATGATGAAGAAGATTATTTCAATGGTCTAGTTCCCTCCCTCAGGGTTAAGCCCATGATGTGGCTCCTTAGGCAAACACAGCTTGGGGTATGCCCACAGTCACTCGGCGGTGACAGTAATCCGGGCAAGGCTCTCGTCTCTTTCTCAGAGCACACATAGCAGTGACACTCAACTAATTGCCAGCTGATTATACAATTCTTTCAACAATACTTTAGGGCATAAATCGATCCAGAGATGAGTCTACTCAAATCACCCTTCCCTTCCACTCCCCTCTTCTTCCTGTCCTTCTCCTTATCCTCCTCTCCTTACCAAACTGATTTTTGTATTAACAGGCATTATAAACATAATACTTAACTCTGCCAATGCAGCTTCGGCCCCTGCAATGCCCCAGAGTGGCCACTGGGTGCCGCCACTGGCCTGGCCTGGGCCTTGCAGAGCCTGACACTCCCACTTCCCTTGGGGAGGAGGCCCTGATGGGACACTGCGGGACTCAGGGCCAGCTCACTTTCTCATACATGGCTGACTTCTGGGAGTAGACATCAAAGTTGGCTCAGACCAGCTGGAAAGCCAATTCCTGTGTCTGACGTGAAAGTGACTTGGCCAAGCCTAGACCCCACCCCAGGCAGGATCCTGACTCTGGACACAAATGTTTGCTGAGTGGAGGCCAAGAGGCAAAGGAGGGGAAGAAGGACAGGGGCCCTGCATCCTTTGTTCACACCTCCTCAGCCCAGGGAGGCCAGGCCTCTACCTGCTGGGGGAAGGCCCTGGGCACTGCCATGCCTGCCTCCCTACCTCTAATGACCAGGTTTTGTACAGGGGCCCAGGCATTGGGCAGGTCCCACTGCTGGCCAGTCTCCTGGAGAGAGGTCGGGATCCTATACTGGGTGGTAGGATCTGGCTGTACTAGAAGTTTCTGTACACTACCATGACTGTGGGTGGAGGCTGCACAGGGAGCCAGGATGCTGGGCTCTGTGGGAAGCCAGATGTGCTCTTCCTGGCCTCTGTCTACTTGACTCATAGCTGCCCCCTGGTGGTCCCAGCAGGACCTGCAGCTAAGACAGGGGCACAGCAGGAGGAAGGGGCTGGCCCCTACCAGGTTTCTGCTCAGGCAGGAGGGGCAGCCCTGCCTCCATGGGACAGAACTGCCCACCTGCTGTGGCCTCCTCACCTCCAGGTGTTTCAGAGTCTTGTCTGTGACGCCAAGGTCTGAGAAGCAGCTGGCCCAGAGAGGAGTGAGGTTGTCTGGGTAAAACTCCAAGGTCATAGTCAAACCAGGCACCTTTCTCTTCATCCTACAGGAAGGCATTCATGGTGGCCTCAGAGTCATTTCCTGGGGCAGCAGTGCCTTTAGGCCTAGCAACAAGGGCCCTATCACTGTTTAGCTTCTATCAATACTGTTCTTACAAGAGCTGGTAAAGCAGGTGGTGTGGCGAGAGCTCCCGTGTGGGGTGAGCAGTGGACAACGCCCCCACAAGTCCAGGAGGCAGAACAGGATCACTCATCTCTGTCATCTGGTGCTGAAGACTGAGGCTCAAGAAAGAGGTTTGACTTGCCCTGGATCACACAGGGAACGTCAGTGTCAAGGCTTAAACCTGAATGCTCTGGTAGGACCTTAGGTGCCCCCCTCACAGCCAGGCTAGGGAACTCAGGCATGAAGTTTCCTAAAACAATCCTGAGATCAGTCCTGGGCAGTTCATGGGACAGTTTGCAAGAAGAGAGTGAGGGAGGCTGTGCCCTCTCCAGCAGGCTCCTGGACTGTGCATAGGCCCGCCTCAGGCAGCTCTGTCCGCCCGCAGGACTGGAGGTCCAAAGCTTGTCAAGAGCCTGCTGTGTAAGGAAAAGTGGCTCAGGCTCATTCAGGCCATGCCTTTCATTTTGCAGAGAACCATACACAGGCTTCAGGGGAGACTTGCCCAGTGGTGAGTTAGTGGCAGAGGCAAGATGGCAACGTGTCCCTACTCTCCTTCCCTGGGCAGGGGAGATCCCAGAAGGCGAAGGGGGCAGGGGCCTGAAGAGAGGGCAGCAGCAGGAGAGCGCTCTCTGGGCAAGGAGCCAGCAGCAGGGGAGCATGCAGAGGAGACCAGAGCATCGTGGGGCTTGCCTGTGTGGCTGGGCCCTGCATGGCTGCCCCCTCCTCCCAGGCAGGCCAAGGTCTGGAGCAAGACAAGGAAGCTCAACCCCCCTCCCTACTGCTCTCCTCAAACCACAGCCACCTGTACATCAAAAACACCTCTTTTTTTTTTTTTTTTTAACCCTCAGCTGCCTGAAAGATGTGCATGGCTGGGTTGGGGCTGAGTCACCAAGGGCCGCCTGCATACACAGGGGAGGACTCCTGAGCACTCACTCTCAGCCTCTGCACGTTTCTGCATTTCTGCACATGGCAGCGGTTTTTGCAGAAGGGGTGGAGAGGGTGCCTGGGGTTGGGCACCAGCCTGCTACAGCTGCCTATGATGGCCTACTTCACCTCACCCCCAGCCTGCCCGACCTCTAGTGCTCGCCTCAGCCACTGTGGTTTCCTCTCTCTCCGTGGGAACAGAGCATGGGGTTAGGGCGCCCATCATGCCCAGAATGGGGCATCTCCCTGCCAGGCCAAAAGTTCCACTGCCATAGCCCCACATCAGGAAATTCAGATGCAATCAGATGACCCCAACTCAAGTCACACTCCCTTTCTCCCACAGAGGCCTTCTAATCCCTGGTAAATCTCCATGAAAGACATGTTAAATTAGAACTAAGACCTAAGAATCTGGACTGAAGACTTTAAGTCAAGGCCCCCTACTTTCTAGGTTGTTTGTCTATAAATTGCAGGCTTTCCTCTAGATCGGTGGTTGCAACCTCAAATTCTGGTAATAGACACGTGCAAAATACGTAGGGAATAAGGGAGCCAAGAGTGCAAGAGGGACGATGAGCACTGGGGACCCTGTCTTTGGGGTGAGGCTGGGTAATGTGGACATCGCTGTACAGGATGGCTGCCACAGGATGGGGGCCCCTGACTTGCTATAGCTCCTGAGTCATCAAAGGCCGGTGGAAATCCCTCCTTCCATGTGTAATTTCTCAAGTTTTCTAGGTCTCAACCTCTCAAATTCTGATCATCAATCTAAGAGTGATTCCTCTGTGTGTGGAGGCAAAGTCAGGAGGGGTCTGGCCTCCAGGAGGGACTCTGTGAGCTGGGTCCTTGCACGCCTGAACGCATCCTCAGCCTGGAATGTTGACTTGATCATTTGGTGGCCGTTTAAATCGATATACTATGTATGTGTTGACAAATCTAAAAGAAGGAACTGTATGTCACACTTAAAAAAAAATCTAGGCTTGGCGCCTGTGGCTCAAGTGGCTAAGGCGCCAGTCACATACATCTAAGGTGGTGGGTTTGAATCCAGCCCGGGCCCGCCAAACAACAATGACGGCTGCAACCAAAAAATAGCCGGGCGTTGTGGCTGGCGCCTGTGGTCCCAGCTACTTGGGAGGCAGAGGCAGGAGACTCGCTTCAGCTGAGGAGTTGGAGATTGCTGTGAGCTGTGATACCACAGCACTCTACCCAGGGGGACAGCTTGAGGCTCTGTCTCAAAAAAAAAAAAAAAAGAAAGAAATCTACAGAAAAGTAATGAATGGTCAATACGTGTAATGTTCTGTTGATGCTTCTCTGGTTGTGGGCCTGGGCTGCCCTCGGGCTTGTCCATGCCCTCATCCTCCCAGTGTCCTCACTCACGTCTCACCACTTAGCTTGTCTGCCCAGTCCTTCTTAACACATTTACCAGCAGATACAACACTGGCGGGGAAAACAGAACACTTTAAATTATCGATTCAGCTGTGATTCTGAGTTGAAGCTGCAGGCTATGGGGGAAGGGCTGGAAAGGGGACTGGGGGAGACGCAGGAACTCAGAGACTCAGCTCTGATCCATTTCACCCCACTCAGCAGAGGGTCTAGGCCGTACATGGTCCACCATCCCCAGAAAGCAGCTTGGGGGACGGTGGGGTCTCATTGTCTCCCACACCAAAGTATTTCTTTGAGGAAGAGCTACTAGTTTCTTTCTCAATATCTATCCTCAGGATAATAGTGTGACCAGCTTTAAAAAATGTTGATTTTCCAGGTCCCCCTGCAGCTCAGGGTGGCTAGGGACCCAGTTTAGGCAGATGAGAAGCCAGTGGAAGTCACTGGGAAAGCTCCTTAAAAGGGAAAAGACTCAGCTGGCTGAACTTTGTGTCCTCTGCTCTTCACTCTTCTTCCTGCCTTGAGCACTGATGAAAGGCTGGTGCTACAGCAGCCTCCTTGCAGCCATGAGGAAGTAAGTCACGTGCTTCAGATGTCAGAGAAGGAAAATGGAAAGAGACTGGGTTCTGGGTGGTGCCTTTGAGTCATGACAGCCTTAGACTTCTGTTACATCTAAAACATACAGCTCTTAGTTGTTACAAGCTACTGGTTTTCAGATTTCTGTCACTTTTGTCTGATGGGAATCTTTAAGCAGATTTCTGAGTGTCTCCTGCTTTCTTACTGAGAGGCCGCTCAGTCAGGACACTTTCCTTCATTCCCACTCCGTTTCCAGCCAGGTTCTAATGTCCCAGCAATATCGTAGCACCCTTGCCTGCCTGGCTTAACTTCAGCTCAGCAATGGGCGTGAGGGGTAGACCTCAGTGTAGGAAGACGATATCGGTTAGTGGATAACCAGCAAAGGACTAATACGTTCATATCCTCTGTCAGCTGACATCGAGCATGTACACCTGCTACCCTCCTCACGTTTGCCTTGTTGGTGTGGAAACCAGGTCCAGAGTCCCAGACTTCTTATTAGCCCTGTCATGTGAACAGTTCCTGGAATCTCAAGGCAGACAGCAAGACCAAGACAATGTGTAGCTGGGACGCTGGCTGCACAGGCTTTATTTCACAGCCTGATTACATAGTGTCTGCTTTGCGGTGATCTGTTAAATTGTCACATACTTTTTTTTTTTTTTTTGAGACAGAGCCTCAAGCTGTCCCCCTGGGTAGAGTGCTATGGCATCACAGCTCACAGCAACCTCCAACTCCTGGGCTCAAGCGAGTCTCCTGCCTCTGCTTCCCAAGTAGCTGGAACCACAGGCACCCGCCACAGCGCCTGGCTGTTTTTCGGTTGCAGCCGTCATTGTTGTTCGGCGGGCCCGGGCTGGATACAAACCCGCCACCTTAAGTATATGTGGCTGGCGCCTTAGCCGCTTTACATTCCTGTACTATGTTCTAGCTGGTAATAAAATCATTTGAGAACTTCAGGTATTTATTTATTATGTCTCGCTCTGTCACCAGCCTGGTATCAGGGGCCTGATTGTAGCTCACTCCAGCCTTGATCCTCCTGCCTCAGCCTTTATCCCCCTGCCTCAGCCCCCTGAGTAGCTGGCAGATGACAGGCAGATGCCATCACGCTTGGCTAATTTAAAAAAAGCTTTTGTGGAGACAAGGTCTTGCTGTTTCCCAAGCTGGTCTCAGACTCCTACCTCAAGTGATCCACTCACATCAGCCTCCCCAAATGCTGGGATTATAGGCCTGAGCCACTGTGCCTGGTCATTTGCAAACTTAGAAAAAGAATCCACCAGCCACTGGTGCCAGCTTGATTTGGCACCATTTGGACAGGAGGGGAAAGGGGCTTGGCAGGGCTCGGCCAGCTGTCCCCAGCCTGAGCAGCCATCATGCAAGGTGGAAGGTCAGGCCAAGCCAGGCTCAGGCCGGGCTCTGACTGATCCATGGAACTCTATGAGGAAGCTGCTTGCCATTTGTCCTCAGAATAGCAGCACACCTGCAGAGAATCAGTTTCTGTGCGGTGAGAAATAATTGAAAAAAAAATAATTGAAAAGGCAAAGAAGAAATGAATCCTTACCATGAGAGTCCTTTGCTGCTGTGAAACCACCACGGTCTGACGCCTCCCACTCACTTTCCTCAATCAGTGCTGCCCGCACCCGCAGGGGCCCAGGCCCACAGGTGCAGCTGCACCTGCCCCGAGCCACAGCTGCCCTCCAACTACCCCCTTTGACCACCAGACTGAGGCTCCTACCGAGACACAGGCCTTGGTTCTGCCCCATTTGGCATGAGCGCGGGCAAGTCACATGTCTCCCCTGAGCCTCAGTTTCCTCACTGGCAAAGCAAGGTTAATAACATCTCTCTTCAGAAGTTGTCTTAAGAGTTGGAAATGATGTATTTCGATGACACAGATAGCCAACCAGGGGTAGTGTGTGTTTTGCTGTGGGTAGAGACTGCCCCAGTCAACTCCATTCCAGCAGCTGTGACCCCACCCCTGTGCAGACCACCTCAGTCATATCCCTGACAAATATCCCAGAGAGCCTGAGAGAAGGTCTGTTTAAGGTATTGGTGCCTGTGGCTCAAGCGGCTAAGGCACTAACTACATACACCTGAGCTGGCAGGTTTGAATCTAGCCCAGGCCTGCCAAACGACAATGACGGTTGCAACCAAAAAATAGCCAGGTGTTGTGGCAGGTGCCTGTAGTCCCAGCTACTTGGGAAATGGAGGCAGGAGACTCGTTGAGCCCAGGAGTTGGAAGTTGCTGTGAGCTGTGATGCCACAGCACTCTACCGAGGGCAAAGCTTGAGGCTGTATCTCAAAAAGAAAAGGTATTCTCAGCTCTCATGGAGCTGGGCCAGGGGAG
>CAUYTI010163613.1:0-11197 GCA_963575145.1 Galago senegalensis
CCCAGCTACTTGGGAGGCGGAGGCAAGAGACTCGCTTGAGCCCAGGAGTTGGAGGTTGCTGTGAGCTGTAATGCCACGGCACTCTACCCAGGGGGACAGCTTGAGGCTCTGTCTCAAAAAAAATAAAATAAAATAAAATAATAAATAAAAATGGGGCTATAATATACAAGGAAATATTACTCAGCCTTCAAAATGCATTCTGATGCATGCTACAAAATGAACAACCCTTAAAAACATTATGCCAATGAAAGAAACCCACTGCAGAAAAGCAGCTGTGGTAGGATTCCACTGCTGTGAAGCCCTGAAAGACACGGGAGGCCAGCCAGAGAGGAAGAGGAGAGGGAATTAGGAGTTACTACTCAAAAAATTCAGCGTTTCAATTTGAGATGAAGAAAAAGTCTTAGAAACAGCGCCATCAAATTGTACCCTTAAGATGGTTTAAGTGGCAGGTTTCATGTGTATTTTATCACAGTAAAAAATACTGAGATGGCTACAATTTCTTCAGGAGCATTATTGTGCAGTGACATTCAGAATGGACTGATTTCCTTATTTATGGGGGTTACTAAGGTTTTCAAAACAAATTAAAGTCTGCAGGAATCAGTTGTTCTCCCTACTTATGTCCCAGAACTAGAAGTCCTCTGAAGGTACTGCTGTGTTCCACACTGCCATGCCTTTTGGAGCCCTGAGCATGAGCCATGGTTTGCTTGAATCATTAGGCCTTTGAACGCACTTGTCACCAGCATTTGACAAGTTGACCTCACCCTATTTTTTGAAATACTTTCTTCTCTTGACTCTACACTCTTATAATTTTCTTCCCATCTAGATTGAGAACCTAGACAGGAGAAGCTTTCACAGACAGTGCTGGTGAAGCCATGAGACAAGGAAGTCAGGCAGTAGGACCAGACAGAACAGCTCTCAGTTATTCCTGAAGCATGTCCTTGAGAAGGCACTTGGTACAGATGCAGGCAGGTGGACTGTGTGGTGGGAGGATGTGGAAGTTCTCTTTGGGTTGCTTCTATTTTCTTTCTTTCTTTTCTTTCTTTTTTTTTTTTTTAAGACAGAGTCTCATTTTGTCACCCACAGTAGAGTGCCATGGCGTCACACCTCACAGCAACCTTAAACTCTTGGGCTTCAGCAATTCTCTTGCCTCAGCCTCCTGAGTAGCTGGGACTACAAGCACCTGCCACAATGCCCAGCTATTTTTTGGTTGCAGTTGTCGTTGTTTAGCAGGCGCGGGCTGGACTCAAACCCGCCACCCTCGGTGTATGTGGCTGATGCCATAAGGACTATGCTATGGGCGCTCAGCCTTCTTCTATTTTCTTGAGTGAAAATAACACAGCTGAGAGTGAGGAGGGAGAAGTTTTGGAGGGTTGAAAAGAAAAGGTTTGAAACAGTTTCCCAGCCATCCAGGAAAGTGACCTCTTTAAAAATGCATATTTTATTATGTCCTTCTCTTACTAAAATGATTCACTACTTCTGAAGAAATGAAATATACTACACTAAAATATTATCCAGTAACTCTCAGTCACATGTAGTAATGCTTCTCTCAGTCAGACAGAAAATGGTAGAGCCATTGCTGATGCAGTGCTTAGGGTCGGAGAGTGCCTGCTGCTGACACAGGAGCCCAGTGATACCCATCAGAAAGCAGGGCAGTGACTGAGGTATACTTTTACTTCTGTTTAATCCACAGACTCACATCACTTAGAACCAGCACTAAGAGGCAATGTGAGCAGCACATCCCCTAGAGCCCAGCATCACAGCACAGCTGCAGATATGTAAATTACAAATAAAAAAAGCAGGTGACCCAAGTGAAAATGTGTTAAGACGATATAGTATTTATCATCAAGATGAAGCTGGAGAAGAGAGGAGGGGAAATGGGGACATTTTCTGAGGGGAAAAAACCCTGCACTTTTCTTATTTCTACATAACTTTTCATGTTGATCCTCGAAGATGGAGACTGCGAGTCCTTAGTGCTCCCTCCTGTTCCTAACACCATGCCCCACTCATGCAAGTGTGTCACGGAAGTACTAACGTAGCAAACACATGACTGAATTTCAGTCAAGTCATGAAAGAAAAGGACCTGAGAATTCCACAGGGGAGACTAGGAATCCCCAAGAAAGGGGTACAGACATACCCCACTCACCCGAAGAGCATACAGTGACCACAACATTTCACTTGATGCTCCCATGTTCATTATTTCCACAGGAAGCTGTCAGACTCCTTATTTAAAGTATTAGTACTATAGTACCTTCAACTAGAGGGACTTTCAGCTGAGCTCAGAGCATGTGATTAGCAACCATTAAGGTTCCACACTATACAAAGGATAATTTCCATTTCAAAAATAGGAAATCTGACGCAATAGAAGGTTAAATAATACAACAAAGATAAAAAGATGAAAATTTAAAAAATTTTTAAAAAAACTATTTTTACTCTATCCTGACTAAATCTGAAAATACCATTCCCATTAATATTTTTCTGATGAATCACAATTCTTTATGAGAAAATATTATTCCAAATGCTTCTCTCAGAATGAAGACAGCAAGGAACCTGATGAACCACTTTTTCAATCACAGGTCTCATGAACAACTATCTACAGCCCCACAAGGTTCACATTCCCATGAAGTCTGCTCCTAAAAGACGAACCAATGTCCTAACTCCAAAGATGACTCAGCGTAAATAAAACATCATGGGTACCGCATTATAGACCATAATCAAAACTAAATCCTTTGTATGCCTGTCAGCTTCATAAACTATACACCTGACAAGTGCCAACTAAGAAAACTGATATCTTAGAAAATGGGAAAGCCAGCATCTCCAGCTCAGCTGCTCATCCTGCGCTTCACTCCCTTCAGCTGAGTGTTCTCCATGACTGATATTGTTGATGAAAGGTACAACAGGCATGTTCAGTAAAACTGACTCTTGTAGAGCAGATGAAAATGATGTAGAAAAGATATTATTTGAGAAAGAAGAAAAATTTAACATTGCTGTTTCCATGTTACCCAAATGATGATGATCAGCTATCCGTCAATTTAACTTAAAAAAAAAAAAAAGCAGTCAGCAAGCTAAAATTGTGTTGTTTCCCTGCTTTAGGAGAACCACGGCTCTACATTAAATAGATAAATCAATTACTCAGTGATACATGCTTTGCTTCACAATTACTAACTATAGCAAGAGTCACAAGTGTGCCTCAAGGCAAAAAAATCCATAAAACATCAGGCTGAATTATTCCAAACCTATGTGATAATCACATTATCTGGGGGAATTTTTTTGTTTAACACACATAATCAGGTTCCGTATCAGACCTACCAAATCAAAATCTCCAGGGAAGGAGGGCTAGGTCTCAGCATTTGTTAAGCCTATCTACACGCTTCAAATGGTCAGCTATTTGTTCATCCACCCATTCACTCACTACAGGTAGTGCACCTGGTGCTGAGGACACAGTGCTAAAGGCAAAAGACAGTCTAGACTCAACCTGCATGGAACTGAGACAGACACAATGAACAGTCAGATGGGGACTGGCAATCAGCAGGCACGGCTCCTGTACTATTTTAGTTGAATGCTTCCTAGGAGGAGGCAAGGGGAAAAGGGGGCAAAACATGACAAAAAGCACAGAATATGAAAACAGAAATGAGACCAAAGTAACAGAAATCGTAACAAATGTAAACACTTAAAACATGCCTATAAAAAGACAGACTCACAAGTGACATGTGAAAAAGAATTTAGTAATATACTGCTCACTACAAACACACTTAGACAGACAAAGTTTTAAAATAACAAATCAGAAGAAGACTAGAGTAATAATGTTAACACCAAAAAGAAAAATGAATTCTAGGAAAACAGTATTTAAAGGGACCAAAAGGGACACTTCAAAAAAAAATAATGATTATGAACTTACATCTACTGAACAATATAGCCTCATAATACAGACTTGAAAATTTTACCTAAAACTAAAGCCATGAGAAGTACTTGATGAAAACAATAAATCCATAGTCACAATAGGAAAATTTAAAGTATCTCCCCCTAAAACTTAAGAATCAGACAAAAAATTAGGATGAAGAATGTCTGAAAAACATGAATAAGCTAAATGGAACACACAGACATGTAGCAAATGGGGTATTAGAACATTTCACCTTTCAAAGAATAAGCATCACTTTGAATTAGAAAAGCAAAAATTAGAGAACTAAAAAACCAAAATATTTCATGAGGGGAAGGGCAGAGAAACAGCTAGAATCCCAGGGGAGCTTTCAACTGTGACAACACAGGAGATTGCCATGGTTAACACACTGACTGCCACTGTTTCTTTTTCCCTGGGGCACACAGTGTTTGATTAGGTTAGTCCAGAGACAGGGGAATTATATGGTTCATGAGGCCCCAGGCTCAAAACTAGAGTAAGTTAAATACAACTCACATGGCAGTTAATGTGTTAAATATTTAAATAATTCCTTTGCTGAAGGTATCCATCTCTCCCACAAAAATAAAAATAAGGGCAAGGCTCAAAACTTTAATGATATATATATGAAAAATAAATAATAATGAAAACTGGAAATGATGTGATGACCACCCATTAAGTGCAAAGGCAACATCATGTCTTGGTTAACAAGGCAATTTCTGAAGCCAGCTGCCTGTACTCACATCTGGGCTCTAGTATTCACAAGGTGCAAGATTTTGTAAAGTTGCTACACCTCTTTCTACAGCTATTAGCTCTTCTCTACAATGGGGACAATAAGTGTATCTACTTCATAAAGTTCTTGTGAAAATGAAATGAGGTAATAATATATGCAAAGAGCTTAGAAAGTTCCTGGCAAACTGTCACCTTTAGAAAATGTTACCCTGCTACTGAACACAACAAGGTGGCTTGACATGTACAAAGACATAAAAAGACGCTCACCACTCAGGGCTGGGTATCAGGGTTAAAAAAGACAAGCTGCAAAACAGTGAGAAAACCATGCATGAAACCATTTTATAAACAGATATATGTGTTTAATAAACATATGTGCCCATACATACATATACATTTTTCCTAGAGGAATACACAAATTGTTAACAGTTACCTATAGCAAGTAAGACTAGAAGAGCTGGCAAACATTTTGACTGCATGTTCTGTAAATTTGTTTCTATATCACGTTCACTTACTTTAAATTACAATGTAAAACATCATTTTTCACAACTCAGTTATTTTGCCCCCATAATCCTAAAACAGTAAGCCTAAAACTGTTATTTCCACAAATAATTTGGTTTGATCTATTTCTATACTCTTCCCTTTGCCCATAAAACAATGGTTCTCAAACCAAGCTGCCAGGTTACCATGGTTTTCCACAGGCTGGAATAAAGTATCATAGCACTAAAATTTAATAATAATAGCTTTTCCTGAGTCATAGAAATATGTGAATTAATGAAGACAATTCTCTCAAAAAATTCTCTCAGTTATGACATCTACTACACTTCTACTGGCAGATATTGAAGCCAATTAATCACATGTAAACTAAAAATAATATCTATTTGCAAGGAGTTAATTAAGCTATTATAGCTTTGTTATGGATATGTATACTTATAGTAAATTTATACTATATAGATCTAATAAAGTCATTCTCTACTAGCAAAATTATTTCTATTAACTGTTACAAGATAGTTATCATGGGTTCCAAAACAAACATGGTAGCTCTATCCTCTGAATAAATTTACCTCCTGAGCCCCTGCAGAAAAATTATAATGTACATATGTTAGCAACCTATTAGGGGCCAGGCTGCAGAGCTCTGTCCACCCCTCCAGCCCCCATCCATGGAAAAACTGCCTTGCATGAAACCAGTCTCTGGGGCCAAAAAGGCTGGGACCACTGCTCTAGACCCTTAAAGATAGCAAATGTCTAAAATAGCTAATATCCGAAATAATAGTTGGATTTGGTAGCTCAGACCTGTAATTCTAGCACTCTGGCAGGCTGACATGAGAAAATTACTTAAGGCCAGGAGTGCTAGCCTGAGCAAGAATGAGACCTCATCTCTACATAAAATTTTAAGAATTAGCCAGGTGCAGTGGCAGATGCCTGTAGTTCCAGCTACTCAAGAGGCTGAGGCAGGAGATCATCAAAGCCCAGGAGTTTGAGGTTACAGTGGGCTATTATGCCACTGTATTCTAGCCCGGGCAACACAGAGAGCCCCTGTCTCAAACCAGAAAAAAAAAAAAAAAAAGAGAGAGAGAGAGAGAAATAACAGTTAACGTATACTGAGTATATACTGCATGGCAGAAACTGCCAAGCCCTTCACCTCTGTGTTATCATAGATCCTCACAGAATTTTACCAAGTAGATATATTTTTACTCTATTTCCTTCTGGTTAAGAAACTGAATCACAGAGAGTTTATGTAATTTGCTCAAAGTCACACAGCCAACTAATAGGCAGAGCCATAAAAAAGTGCATAGCACCTAAGCTGTGGAGGTCAAGGCGTGGCCAGAGATTACCACAACAAAATAAAACCCTGAGAGAAGATGGGACGAAGAGAAAGAGTACTTGGATTGAGCACAAGCAGAACTAAATTTGGATTCTAATTCTCCCATTTAGTAACCTTGAGACACTCAAAGCAAAAACTTAACCCCTCCAGCGTCAGCTACCTGGTTGGTACTAAGACAATGCCAGAATTATTGTAAATTCCAAATTCTAAGTGCTAAATATGTACCTTAGCACTGATAAAGTAGCCAAAGAAAGAGAATGAAAATAAAGGCTAGATCAACTGGCCCAGGCAAGTATTACTCTAAGACAGGTGTCCTCAAACTACAGCCCGCGGGCTACATGCAGCCCACGAGGACATTTATCTGGTCCGCTGGGTCTTTTTGCCACCGCTGCCTGTCCTGCTTAGCAGCTGACTCGTCCCAGGGCCCGCAGTCTGGCCCTCCAATGGTCTCAATGGTTTTTAATGTAATCAGAATTGTGCAATCATAACCACAATCAATTTTAGACCATTTCATCAACCCAAAAGAAACCCCATAACCATGAGCAGCCACTCCGCCAACCCTGCTCAAGCACTAGAGAATCACCCATTCTGGATGTGTCGCACAAATGGAATCACACATGTGTGGGCTCTTGTGAATAGCTCTATCACTTAGCGTGTCTCATCACATGCTTCAATCACATGGTAGCACATCAGCACTTCATCTTTTCTTTCTTTTCTTTTGTTTCCTAGAGGGACTCTCAGTCTGTTGCCTAAGATGGAGTGCAGTGACATGATCACAGCTCACTGTAGCCTCAAACTCCTGGGCTCAATTGATCCTTCTGCCTCAGCCTCCAGAGTAGCTGAGACTACAGGCACATGCCATGTCCTGCTAATTTTTTCATTTTTTGTAGAGACAAAATCTCTCTATGTTGCCCAAGCTGGTCTTAAACTCTTGGGCTCAAGCAATCCATTTTCCTTGGCCTCCCAAAGTTCTGGGATTACAGAAGTGAGCCACTGTGTCCAGCCCTTCAGATCTTTTTCTTTCCAAATAATATTCTTTATATGGATATATAATATTTTATTCATCCATTCCTCAGCTGATGAATAACTTTTTTTCTAAAATTACCTCATTTTAATAAGGAAAAATATAGATTAAATAAGCAAAATTTACATTAAGATTTTTCCAGGTTAGGCCAGGTGTGGTGGCTCATGCCTATAATCCTAGCACTTTAGGAGGCCAAGGCAGGTAGATTGCCTGAGCTCACAGGTTAGAGACCACCCTGAGCAAGAGCAAGACCCCATCTCCAAAAATAGCCAAGCTTTGTAGCAAGCACCTGCAGTCTCAGCTACTTCGGAGCCTGAGGCAAGAGAATCACTTGAGCCTAATGAGTTTGAAGTTGCTGTGAGCTATGATGCCACAGCCCTCTACCAAGGGCAACAGAGTGAGACTTTCCCTCAAAAAAAAAAAAAAGATTTTTCCAGGTTAATGTATCAACATAATCTATTTGCTATAGTAAGTTTTACAAAATATGAAACAGACTATTTGTAGTTATTAGTACACTTTCACATATTTTTTACTGATAACTAATGCCAAAATGTGAATGATTATCACATGTTTAAATAATTAAGGTTAATATTTTTTAAACCAAATCCTGTTTTTTTCTAAACCAGTTGTTAAATTCTGATTCTGCCAATAGAGGTTATAGCTTCTGACTGGAAAATTACTGACTTCACTTTCCAGTTCACAATTGCTCTCCTTGTTTCACTTTCTTAAAAAAGAGAAAAAGAAAAGAGAAACCCTCCATGGACTTGCTCCAGCCTCCAGCACAGACCTTGTTTCTTCCTGCTCCCTTTCTGACATTTTCAGCACTGACCTACTAATTGTCCTTACAGACAAATCTGTCAGCTTGTGTAAGCACACTTCTATTCAAAACTCAGGGAAACTACATGTACTTTTTAAAATCTTTTTTTTTAACTTCAGAGTTCTTTTTTTAAGCTTTCAATTTGAAACTTTATCCCTGCTTTAAATTTCTTTTCCCACTTTAAATCTAGTCAAAATTTTTCTTCTAATAATTGACAAGTTTCAAGGCACACTGCTCTCAAGTGCGGTCAGGGCCATGTCTGTTTTGGTCACTCTCATGTTCTCAGAACTTAAAAGAAGCCATTCATATATTGCTCAGATAGATAGATCAAATAAAAGAAATGCAGCTTGAAGTAGATTTTTGTAGCAGCTGACATCTATACAACTTCCTTTAGCAAGGTCTTACGCTGAAAACATTTCCACGTATTATCTTACTCTACTTTCATATAGTCCTATTAAATAAGTATTATGCATATTAATATCCTCCCCAATTTCCGAAATAAAGATACCGAGATTAAGCAGGATAATTAGAGACTAAGTAAGCAATGGACCCAGAACTCAAACACAGGTCTGCCTCCAGAGCCCATGAACTCCTCCACTTTATTCCATAGACTGAGTGGAATAAAGGTGGCAGAAAGGCACCAATAGAGCTCCAATAGTAGAGCTCTATTCACACACAGTCAAAAGCAACAGAGCTAAAGATGGAACAGCCAGTGAAGGAGAATGGAGCGTTCTTGACACAGACCACCACTGGAGCACCAAGGGAGGAGATCCAAAGACAGTCCACCCTGACGGGGTTTCCAGTAGGGAACATAGGCATGTTCTATGATCTTCCTTTAAATACACACAAATATGAACAGGATAAAAAAGGCATAAAAATTTCCAGAAATGTTTTCCCTTGGTACTAGGTCCTCTTAGGTAAAACTTGCTTTTAAATAAAACTGGTTTGTTCTGAATGGTTTACATCTCATCATTTCTGAAAAAAGGTTCTGTGCCAAGCTGAAAAAACAAAAAAGCCCAATCTGAAAAGAGTCAGGCCAAAGACAGACGCTGACATGCATCTGCTGGTTCCTTCTAGTTCTAACCCAGTGACAACATGTCAACATTCAATCGTCAAAACAGGGAAAAAGAAACAAAGGTTTTTAAGGATTAATTTCTTTTTTACTACATAGAGAGTAGTTTGATGCTACAATGGTATTAGGTTATCAAAACAAATACTTTTTCATTGTCTATCATATATAAATTATCTTTATAAAACAAATTTATATTGATGAGAACAGAGGACTGCATAATAAATATATTTTCAAGTCTAGCTGGGACATGAGGTTATTTTAATCTCGCCTCTGATAGTAATATTTTTCCTAATCAGTAACTGAAAAGTCATTCTAAAAGTTACATGCTAACTTCTGAGTTTTGAGATGGTCCAATATTGAGCCACAATAGATTAAATTGAAATTACAGGTCAAAATCAGTCTGAGCCTCACACCCACCTCATAACCTCCTAAGCAGAACAAGGGCAGATGTGAAGAGCAGCAGTGAGGACCCCAAGGAAGCCATTTTTAAGATGGGGCTAGAAGGCCTGGATGAGGAGCACCTTTCCTGAGTCAGACTTTCTGCATACACACATTACTGATGCAGTGTGTATTAATGAAATAAGCTATGCAACTCCTATGATTTCTGCAGCCCTAGCCAAATAATATCTATTCATAATATAGAACCATTTATTATCATTTTATCACATTTATCACTAGAGTCTAGAAAAGAGAGACTCTGAAGATGAAGTTACTTGTTCAGAATCACAAAGCCAGTGACACAGCAGTTAACTCAACACACAAAAGTCCCTGCCCTCAAAAGTTTACATTCTAGAAAGGCAGAGAGGCAATAAACAACATTAGTGAATAAATTATAGTACATCAGAAGGTGCTAATACTATGAAGGTAAATAACACATGAAGTAACATAGGGGTAGCTGTGGCAGCAGCATGCAGTTGTAAATAGGATAGTTAAGAGGCTTTCACATCCCATGTGCTACACAGGAGCTGAGGTAAGAGGGTGGGTGTGTCACTATCCCAGTAAAAAGAATTTCAGGCAGAAGGAACGGCCAGTGCAAAGGCCTTGCCTGAGAAGGGTGTGTCTAAAGGGTTCTCTCAACAGCAAGAGCCAGCGTGTGAAGAAAGGACAGGACAGTGAGACATAATAGAGTACCAGCTCATGTGGGGCCTGGTCAGCTGCACTGAGGACTATGCATTTTACGAGGGAGATGGGGAACACTGAAGGTAGTAACACATGACATGATAATGACTAAGATAGACTGAGTGGAATAAAGGTGGCAGAAAGGCATGCTGGTGAAAAGCAGGTAATTTCCAGTGAGTTTGATATAAAACTGAAAGTATTTATTAACAGACTGTTAGACTGTATGAATCAAAGGTTATTCAAAGGTTTCTGGGGGGAAATCAGGAATTAGATTTTAGGCAGATTAAGTTTAAGATATGACCACTGATATGATACATCAGCATGTACCTGAACACTGGTGGTCAATTTTAGGGAGCAATACAGACTAGGAATATCAACTTTTTTTTTTTTAATTCACAAATATTTATTGAGTGCCTATTATGTGCTAGATATTGTTCCAGGTACTTGGGACACATAAGAGAACAAAACAAAGAGCCCTGCCCTCATGGAGCTTACAGTCTAGCATTTACTGCCACTTTACTTTCAACATATCTCCGTCCTCAGCTGCCCAACAGGGGGATAGCAGGCCTGGCTCAAGACATGAATAACATGCCTGGTGTACTACAGATGCCAAATTGGACACCCACCGCCCAGATAGAGAACAGGGCTGGAAGCTGATTTTTAATAATAGAATATAATAGGAAGAGGGCAGAGCCGAGTAATCTGGTGTGCTGTGGTGGTTG
>CAUYTI010163616.1:0-37998 GCA_963575145.1 Galago senegalensis
GATGATGTGACGACAGGGTCTAAGGCATGACACTGGGATTATGGAGAAGTTGTAGATGATGTGACAACAGGGTCTAAGGCATGACACTGGGATTATGGAGAAGTTGTAGATGACAACAGGGTCTAAGGCATGACACTGGGATTATGGAGAAGTTGTAGATGACGTGATGACAGGGTCTGAGGCATGACACTGGGATTATGGAGAAGTTGTAGATGACATGATGACAGGGTCTGAGGCATGACACTGGGATTGTGGAGAGGTCATAGATGACGTGACGACAGGGTCTAAGGCATGACACTGGGATTATGGAGAAGTTGTAGATGATGTGACAACAGGGTCTAAGGCATGACACTGGGATTATGGAGAAGTTGTAGATGATGTGACAACAGGGTCTAAGGCATGACACTGGGATTATGGAGAAGTTGTAGATGACAACAGGGTCTAAGGAATGACACTGGGATTATGGAGAGGTTGTAGATGACGTGATGACAGGGTCTGAGGCATGACACTGGGATTGTGGAGAGGTTGTAGATGACGTGACGACAAGGTCTGAGGCATGACACTGGGATTGTGGAGAGGTTGTGGATGACGTGATGACAGGGTCTGAGGCATGACACTGGGATTGTGGAGAAGTTGTAGATGACGTGACGACAGGGTCTGAGGCATGACACTGGGATTATGGAGAAGTTGTAGATGACGTGACGACAGGGTCTGAGGCATGACACTGGGATTGTGGAGAGGTCATAGATGACGACAGGGTCTCAGGCATGACACTGGGATTATGGAGAAGTTGTAGATGACGTGACAACAGGGTCTCAGGCATGATGCCGAGGGGTGGCTAAAAGCAGAGCAGAGGACAAGGTCGCTGGAGAAGAGAGGCCAGGGAGCTGTGAGTCCAGGGTAATGGGAGGCTCCTCAGGGAGCTGTGAGTCCAGGATAATGGGAGGCTCCTCCAGGGAGCATTTCAAGAAGGAAATAGTGTTGGGAAGAGAGAACCTGCTGGTAAACTTGTGGGTGGGATGGAGCCTGATCCAGGCGTCTGCAGATGACTGTGATTGGGAGCTAGAGACCGAGGCACGAGCTTCAAAGCCGGAAGAGGAAGTGGCCATTGTCTAGAAGCAGGAATGACAAGCAAGCGGGCAAGGAGTCCTGGGAGAGCCAAGTTTCTGTTAAGAAAGTGGAGGGAGGGTTCAGAGAAGAGATTGAGGATTGAACAGATTTTACCGGATTCCCTAATTGAGGTGCATTCACAGAGGACACAGTGGAAGGGGTTCAGGAGCCAGCGTAGGAGCGGAAGGAGGTGGGGCCAGGCCAGGCATGTCCACAGTGGGGTGGGACTGAGAGTCCAGGGGAATGAAGGGTCCTGGGCGTAGGCAGGGTTAGTCCTGGGGGTTTCTAAAGCAGGTGATGAGGCTGAATGTGGGAGAGAAGGGTGGGTTGGGGATGTCGCCAGCAGCAAGCAGAACTTCAGGGCTCTCCTCTTCTCCTGTGGTGCTTGTTTGAGGTGGGCAGTTGGCGTGTGGGGCCTCCTACCCAGAGCATGGGAGGTAGCAAGGTGTTACTTACCTTGTCCTTCTGCAGATGGAGGTGTAGGCTGGGGAGGTGTATGTGTTGTAGCCTTCCCAGGATGGATGCCTGTATCACCAGTTATAAAAGTTTCAGGATGATGTCAGATTCCAATGAAACCTCGAGAGTTTGGTACTTTTTTAGTGTTGCTTCTGTACTTGAGATGCATCTTGGTATGTTACATGTACAGAAATGCTAATTAGGTTCAGTTGGGAGAGTTGCATTGATTCATAATCAATAGATGTAATTCAGATTCTAATGCTTTTTAAAAAAATAAGTCATTCTTCCTGTCTCCTTTCCTGCCTACTCCTTGCCACCTGTCCCCAAAATGTGACTTGAAAACCGACAATGTCACGATTTTTGACGTGCTCTTTTCCCTCTCCCTTCTAGTGAAGAGAGTTACAACGTCAACGATTATTCCTTAAGAGATCAGCTGTTGGTGGAATCTTGTGACAATGAAGAATTTAATTCTTCTCCGGGGAAAAACAGTTCCACGATGCTTTATTCGAGACAGAACTCTGCCAGTTACCTCTTCACTCTGACGGTCCTTAGTAACCACGCGAATGAGAAAGTGGAAATGCTGCTTGGGGCTGAGACGCAGTAAGTATATGTAAGAAACGGGTTTCGGAATTTCTGGCATCTTTCTCCCCCACCCATCGCCTGTGGTCAGCAGCCTCCCGAAAACCAGCAGCTACTATTTGTTGCTGTTGTTGTTCAGCATCTATTACGGGCTTTACACAAATGTGCTTTTCATTGTGATGCTCTCAAGGTCTCAAGAGATGGATGTTGTTATTTTTGTCCTTGGAAATCCTGATAGATGTGTTATGCTTTAGGTGACTTTTTTTTTGGTCTTTTTTTTAACAGAGTAATTTAAAAATCATTTTACTTATTTCATTAACAAAACTGTGACCCATCAGCCTTGGGGAATATGACTCAACTTTGAGTCTAGGCCATAGGTTTTCTTAGTTAATGGAATTAAGGTCATTTCTTTTTTTTTTTTTTAAGGTCATTTCTTTATCACCTGCTTTCAGCCAGACAGCAGAAAGCTTGATGATTTTTGTCAAAAGAGCTAGTGAGTTTTCATGGAGATGTAACGATGAATCTCCTTTCTGATCCAGAGTTTGTGCAGAGACTGAGCAGGTGCCCTGATGGTGTCTGCTGTGTCTCCTGCAGCTGGTGTGCAATCAGTCAGCCTTCACACAGGATGAGGGCAAAGGCTTTAATTGTCAAGTTCACCCTAGTGATTTTTTGGTCCATTTAGAGATAACTACCAATTTACTTATTTGGAAACTGGAAACTTCTGTTGCAACAATTATCCTGAGTAGAGACTACGTTGGGTCAGAAAGTGGAACAGTGGAGGGAAGGGAGAAATTCCCTGATTTTTGGTCTTCTTGGGTTCCTGCATATGTCTCCCACCCCATATCTGTCAGGGTTCCCATGGGGTGTGGTCAAAGTGGATCAACGACCTTAAAATTATAGCAGGATCTTAGACAGAGTGATCCCAAAGAAGTAGCTCTACTTTTTTTTTTCCTTTTTGAGATAGCATCTCAGTCTGTTGCCTGGGCTAGAGTGCAGTGGTGCCATCATAGCTCACTGCAACCTCAGACTCCTAGACTCAAATGATCCTCCTGCTTCAGCTTCCAAGTAACTGGGACTACAGACCTGTACCGCCATGCCCAGATCATTTTATTTATTTATTTTGTAGAGACAGGGTCTCACTATGTTGCCCAGGCTGGTCTTGAACTCCTGACCTCAAGGGATCCTCCCTCATTGGCCTCCCAGAGTGCTGGGATTATAGGCATAATCCATCATGTCTGGCCAGTGTGTCTGCTTTTGAAGAGTGACTTTAACAGGGCTCCTAGATCATTAACGAGAATGTTAGAGAAAAATTATTCAGTGACGCTTGTGAAATTAGAGTAGGCTGTTTATTTATTTATGTAAATAAATTGGTCTTTATTTATTCAGGACCATCAGAATAGGTCTAGGGACCACTGGGGACCAAGCAGGGTCTGACAGCGGGAAAGAAGAACTGGGCTTCACACCAAACACAGGACGGGCAAATGGAAATTCATAGCCAAGGAGTGGTGTGGGGTCAGTGGATGGAAAATTACTAAGAAGAAACATCGGGGGCCAAGAGGACTCTGGCTAAACTGACCTAATAGGATTCTTAGTGAAGACTGGCCTGGGTGTCCAGACATCATGAGGGATCTAATCAGACATCGAGGACAAGGGGCAGTGTGGCTGATGCCGGACTGACTTTTCAGGATTCTTTGCTAAAACTGTGCTTTATGATGAAAGGCCTAGGAGAAGGTTCAGAATCCTGACTCAACTTGCCAAGCAAAGAATCTCATCAAGAGACATGAGAAAATGTGAAAGTTACAAGGCATCCACATGAAATGTTAAATGGTCATCTCATGTCTGGAAATGATGTTTTAAGCGCTAGCAAAACCCAAGGAGGACAGATTGATGTGGATCAAAAGATATTCCAAGTGAACCTGAGAGTTAACTGAGGGAGTGAAGGAGAAAAGGAGCTTTGAGTTCATGTGTGTGTTTATAAAACAAAGAAATGCCTTTCTTTGAAGTCCCAAGCATTCTTCCCCTCACACCGCCCTGAAGCGCTGATAGCAACCCAAATATGCCCCCTGTGTTTGCCGCCCTGGGGAGGACAAGCTGGAGTGGTGTGTGCTTGTTACTCTGTGAGGTGACCAACAAGAGGCATGCCCAAGGCTGGGGCTGAGGACGGACTTGAACTTCAAAACTGATTTAACCCCCACGGCCAGTGAAGACAAAACTAGACTTCCTTTGTGCAGGGAAACTTGTCTTAAAAACAGAATTTAATATATCTGAGCTTTGAATTTCATACGAATTCAAGCATGGGAAAGGCTTAAATATTGGAAATTAGTACTCGTCCAGACGTTCTAGAAAATTCTTAGAAACTCTCTGAGACTTCGCTTTCTTCATGTAGTTAGTAATGGTGAAAATGTTGGTTTTGCCTTGTTCAGGATTGTTTGTTCCTTATTCAGGGCTTGGTAAAAAGCTCTCAGCAGAGCTTTCCCTAACAATTTCACTCACGATTTATGTAATCTCCACCGCTTGTTTTTCAAATTGTTCAGAGAAAGTAGCAAGTGAACGGACACGTCACGCTCTTCTCCCTTCCCTGGGAGGTTCCATAGCATTTGTTTTTCACCCTCTTGCCATAGACCGAGTGGATGTTCATCCCTCAGTAAGACATGTTCTCAGAATACTTAGTTATGTCCCCGGCAAACCCATGGGGATGACTCATATTTGTAGTTCTTTAATTAGTTGCAAGAGAACATTCCAAAAGGGGCAGAGGTCTCCGTGGGTACAGAAGGAGTGACGCTCTCATTATCCCTGCTCCCCCTGCCCTCAGTTATAGTTGAGAAGTAAATACATGGACACTTATAAGAGGTAAGATAGCATTGGTATCAAAAGAAAACATATTACAACCAAAGATCTCTTTCTTTAAAAAACATAATTGGCCATTTAAAAGTTTAGCAAATTGTCCCATGCTGTGTTTAGCAATATGCAGGCCAGCTCTGGGCTCCTGGTTTTGAGCAATCACAGTGTTTCTTCTTCTTCTTCTTTTTTTTTTTTTTTTTTTTTTTGCAGTTTTCACTGCAGCTGGGCTTGAACCTACCACCCCTGGTACATCAGGCCAGTGCCCTACTCCTTGAGCCATAGGCACCGCCCATCAATCACAGTTTTGATCTGTGTAGAAAGTGTACTGTGGTTGTAGGGTCTGTGAAAAGTATTAATGAATATATGTTTTTTTTTAGGTTTTCTCTCTTTTATGTTTTATTTGATTTAATATGACCCATTGGCAATCTAGCTGAGAAGATGAGGTTTTTCACGACTGTTCTAGCCTCAAGTAACTGCAGAACTTCAGAACAGTCAGGTGTATTCTTTGGCCAATCATTCCTTGACTCAAAAAAGAATGAGGGTCACACCTAAACATTTGCCTTCTTTGAAAAATTGTAGCAGCTGCCACGGGATATAAAAAAAATGTCAAATCAACAGTAGGAGGGGTACAGCTGTTTAGCACAAGGAAGATTCAACTCCATAAGAGAGTGAGATTGTGGAGGAACAGAGGAGTGGCTTTGCACAAAGAATGCAGAAATGCTCACCAAAAGGAAACAGAGCGAACACTTAGAGTCTAAGATGTGGCAGGCACCAAGTCGGCTGTAAACATAAAGAAGGGACCCATAAGTGCTTCTAGAGGAGGACAGAATTTCAGAGCTGAAGGAAGCGTATAGGTCAGGTGACTGGACATCCTAGTTTCCCCAGAATCAGTAGTTCAAATTTATGTTTATTCTCCTAGCGTTCTCTTTGATTCTCAGAAGATTCTTGTTTAGCCAGCTAAAACTGGTGATGACCGCAATTACATATACTTGTAATATTATAAAATTAAATACCATAAAATATTACGTATAATTATAATTATGTATATATTATTATATACAATCAAACCTCTGTACGTTGACCATCCAAGGGACTATAACTGGTCACCATAGGGAGGTGGTCAACATAAGGAACGAGGCCTATTGTACTGATACGTATTTGGTGCATGTCGATCTGTGAAAATTAGGTCAACTTGTGAAGGTGGTCAGTGGAGGGAGATGGTCAGCTCTGGAGGTTTTACTATATGTAGCCCAAATCTCTCATTTTTCTCCCTATTTAAAAGGAAACTCACAAAGGCAAAGCGATTTGCCTCAGGGCATACAGGCAGTGAGTTATCCTCAAAGCTAGAACCAGCCCTGGCTCTCCTGACAGTCCAGCCATCTCTCTAGGAACCAATTTTAATCTTCTTACTGAGAAGCTGCCAAATAGTAGTCAGCTCCGCCCGTACCCTGCTGCTCACTTTAGCCTTCTTCTGGATTCAGAAATCCAGAGTTTTCCAGGAAAACGTCAGGGAGTCAGTTGCTACTAAGTGTGAGAAACTCCTAAAATAGGGAATTGTTAGATGTCCGTAGACTCCCAAAGGAAACCCAGATGATAAATGTAGGGAATCATATGGTTCAAAATATTTTATAATTAAGTGCTAAATAGATGTTGTATCCAGGAGTTACTTTCCACTTGGAACTTCCTTTTCATTCCTTGCCTGTGTTTTTCCCACTTCCTGGAATGCCCTCCTGACGCCCCCTCCAATTGCCAGGTGTCTCTCCCCTCAAGGCCCATGTTGAGGCTGCTAAGGAAACCTCTCAGTACTGCTCCTGGCAGTCTTGTACCTGAAAATTCCAAATGCTCCCTCTGTCTGCCACTCATTATTTATTTATTATTATTTTTGAGACAAAATCTCATTCCGTTGCCTAGGGTTCTGTGGCATTGGCCTAGTTCACAGCAACCACAAACTCCTGGGCTCAAGAGATCCTCGAGCCTGAACCTCCTGAGTAGCTGGGATTATAGGTGCCTGCCACAATGCCTGGCTAGTTTTTCTGTTTTTAGTAGGGACGGGGTCTTGCTCTTGCTCAGGCTGGTCTTAAACTCCTGAGCTCAAGCAGTCTACCTGCCTCAGCCTCTGAAAGAGCTGGAATTATAGGTGTGAGTCATCACACCTAGCCGCCATTCTGATAATTTATTTTTCCTGTTACATTTTCTGGCCAAACCACCCTCCACTGTATTACTCCTGACTCCTAATCCACTCTTACCTCTCCCTCCTTCACTTTACAGAACTTCTCATTTCTTCCTATTAATTAATTCAGTGCATTTTTACTGGGTGATCGTGCCTTGCCAAGTGCTATTCTAAGAGCTGGGATGTAGCAGTGAGCAGTGAGAGGGCCAGATCCTTGCCATCAGATTTATGTTAAAGTGAGGAGCCTATCCCCTCAGGGAGAGTGACTTTGGTTGGAAGTAAGTTTCTGCCAGTCAACCTGGGCAATATGATCTAGAATGGAGGGAAAGAATTTCCTCCTGATTCAATTAAAAACAAAAAAGATCATTTCAGTTAGTGGTTAGTGCAGGAAAGACCATAAAACTGGTGATGTGATCTGGGTGTTAAGTGTTGGGCAGTGGTGTGTGGAGGAAGGATGGACATTTGTACTCTGAGACAGGACAGAAAGACTTCTCTGAGGAGATGACAACTGACCTGAGCCCTCAGTCACAAGGAGTCAACCCTTGGGAAAACATGGAGCCAGAATGTTCCAGGCAAAGGGAACAGCCAGTGCAAAACTCCTCAGGCTACCAGTGGCTCATGCCAGTCAACCCAGCATTTTGGTGTGTGTGGGGGGGCTGAGAAGAGGGAGGATGGTTTGAGGCCAGGAGTTTGAGACCAGCCTGGGTAATATAGTAAGACCCTGATCTATAAAAAATATAAAAATGAGCTGGGTGCAGTGGTGCACACTGCTAGTTCCAGCTACTCAGGAGGCTGGGGCAGGAGGATCACTTCAACCCAGGAGTCTGAGGTTGCTGTGAGCTATGATGGCACCAGTACACTCTAGCCTGGGCAACTAATCACAAATGAATAAACAAAAGCAAACAAACCGCTAAGGAAACAAGTTTGAGCTTTTCAGACTGAGCTTGAAAATGACAAATGTGGTTAGAGCAGAATAAACCAGAGAGAGGACGGGTGGTCAGAGGGCAGCAAAAGCCAGATCATCTGACACAGCTGTCATGGCCCTTAGACCTTTACCAGGCAGACGTGAGGAAGGGTAGTTAAAAACTTACAGCAATTTGACAACTTCAAGGCACAGAAGCATGTGATGACTTTAATAGTGATTCATTTTTATTGTATTTCTGAAAACACTTGGTCCACAGTGGGTGAGGTGCAGACTGTTTCTCCACCATAGACATTTTGATTTAGAGCGATTCACACTGTGGTAGGAAGCTCCATGGATGATGGGCATAGGAGGGCTGGCAGGTGGGGACGGAGTTTCAGTGAGAACAGTTAGGTCCTGTGGGAGTGGCTGAGGAGGGTCCTGATGTTGGCTTGGGCCATGGAATAGCAAAGGAGATAAAAATGTTCCATTTTGGAGGCAAAAATAACGACGGGACTGACTGATGGATTGGCTGAGTTGGGAGGGCCGTAAGTGAGACGGTGGAATGGGTGATGTTTAGAGTTCCCGCTCAGCAGCCGGGGCTGTGTTGCGTTCCCCTTACCCGTCTCTCCCACTGCTGCTGCTGCAGCTGCCAAGGCCTCTCCACCAGATTAACAACAGTGCCTTCCTGGTTTCACATCCAGCAATCCAGTCCTCCTCTCAACATTTAATTCGGTTGACCATTTGGCTCTCACACACTACAACTTTTCTTGTGCTCTGTGGGTTCACTCTCCATATCTGTGTCAGGGTCCTACCCTGGGGGCAGGGTCTGCTGAGACCTGTGGAACTGGTTAGGACCAACTGAAGAAATCGAGTTAGAAACAATGGCAAAGGAAGAGACATGAGACCCAGAACAGAATTAAAGGTGGGAACTCGGGGGTGGGTCCATTGCCTGTTGTGGGATTCTGGCAATGCCTCTGAGTGTTTGCTCCACTCTGCTTTTATTGAAGTCTATTTGCCCAGAGGGTAAGATGAGGGAGGGAACAAAGACGCCAGCAATTTCTCTGAGTGAGCATATCAGCTCCTATTTAAGGGCTGGAGATATCTGAAATCTGAGCCTTGTATTGGGAGAGCCTCCCCCTAGAGATCACGCACACACATTTTTAGGGAGGTGTTTAACTCCGCTAGTTCCCTGTGGGTTAAAATGTCACTGGTGTTAATCTCTGAGGAATTGGTGGAAGGGAGGAATTTCCCTCTATCACCACCACAGAGGATTTTCCTCTGCAATAAGGGATATAAACTCTTCTACCCATATCTCAGGGCTCAAGCTACTCCCTTGATCTCTGCCCCAGGCAAATACAAAACTCCACAGTGGGTATCTGCTTTGCCTATTTACTAGGCAGGAAACACCCACTTAATGTGTCTTTCTAGGTCTTTGCCTTAGTCTCTTCCACGGCCATTTTTCCTCAGACTGCTCACAGTCCCAGTGGGGGTGTTTGTAAGCTGTATCCCCAACAGGCTAGACTTTCAGAAAAGGCAGGAAGCTTGCTAGCAATGGCTAGCTTAAATGTGAACTAGCTGACTTTTCTTTGTTCCAACTCACTCGGCCCACTTTTTAATTTTCCTCCTTTTCTGGGGATGTTTCTCTTGACAAGAATGGGTCTCTGGTCTCCATTCTTCCTTCTCTGTACCCCACTTCTCTTCTCTGTGACTTGAGAAGTGCAGCCTGTCTGAAACCAGTCATCACAGTCCCGCTGCCTTCCTAGAACACTGGTTTCTGTGAATGGTCCCATTGGTAACATTTGGACTCACCCAGAAGGAGACGGGGTGCTGTTCTTGCTGCTTCTCTGTGGGAACAGACCCATGATCTGCCGGGTCACCCTGCACAGTAATCTGTTGCATCTCTCCACGTGTCTCCACCCCACGGCCTCTTGGGCTGGTCATCCCTGTCACTCACCTTTGGAACCCCCTTGATAGGCAACTGCTGGACGTGTTCCTCCTCTGTCATCCGTCCAGCACTGTTTTATTATAATCCCAAACTCATCTCTGGTTGTGTCTTTTCTTTGTACATAACAGGTTCCCAAAATACATTGTTGGGAATGACCCACAAATAATATAATTAGTTTTTCTGTATCCAAGAGAAGCTATGATATAAAATACAGAATTCCATATCTAGCACAGGGTAGCCTGTTTAGGGAGGTATTGCTTCCTACCCGTCTCTGTTCACTGTTCTTTTTGTTGCTGCAGGAGCAAGTTTTCTCCAAATTTCACTTGTTTTTCAACTTTTGCTATTAAGGATGTAGTCAGCTGTTTTTTTAAGATACAAGTCTAAGTCATGTGCACCTTTAAATCTGTCTCACAGACCCTGAGTCATTGTATTGTTGATGGGACAGTAGTCTGCAGAGCACAGAAGGTACCCTTCACAGGAGGACAAAGGGAGAATGTTATGCCACTGTCATTCCTCTTCCCCTCTGGGCCTTTCAAGAGGAATGTGGGAGCTAGAGAGCCCCCTTTGTCTGCCTTCGTTAAAATGAAGCACAGACAGTTGCGGCTGGCTCAGACAGCAGGCTGTGGCAAGTGGCGTACTTGGCTCCCCATGCTTACAATAGAATCTGGATGTCACTCAGGTCCAGCGTATACTGTGATGAGACATCTAGGACATGTTCAGTGACTGAACTTTCTTCACCCATAGTATTTCGTTATAGGTTATGGCCATCTAGATAAACCGTAATCAAAGGTCCTTCTCAAAATGTCTTCCTCACAGAGAAAAGTTAGAAACCTAATGAATGTGGCTGGTGCTGTCAGCCATCCAGACAACCAGCTCCTGGGCCGCCTGATAAAGGGGCATTGTTTGCCGGGAGTCTTTGAGCCCTTCCTGCTTCTGTTAATGACTTAATTAACAACAGGAAGTAAATGGGATGGAATAAAATTGTACAAGTATCTCTTGATAAGGGCATATATTTTATCCTGGAACAAAGAGGAAAGTTTACATGGAAAAAAATGTATTTATTGCAGGTTACAGAATTCTTTAGGGGGGGGGGTGTCACATCGGGACTCTTAAGTCCAACAATGATCTCTTAGATTTGTGAACGTAAGAAATGAAAGTGCTTGATTCTATGTGATCCTCATCACTGACCCCCAGGACAGGAGGGCAGTGATAGTCTTTTATCATCAAGAAAACAGGTAATTGACCCCATTTCAGGTTAACTGAAGGATTCTGGGCCAGACTCTAGGTCTGAGCTACTTAAGATGATAAACAAGAACTAACTGATTCAACTCTACAACGTGTCACAAAATTCTAAATTTTAGAACTTTTTTTAGTAGAGATTAAGGATGTTTTGCTTTGGTTAGATTTTTTAAATTAGGTAAGTCAGGCTGGTATCCAGATTTATAATGCCTTTTCTCAGACCATTTATAGTGACTTTTTTCATGCTGTGGGTTTTCGTTCGTGGACCATTTTTTTTTTTTTTAACTAATCTAGTTGAATTGAATGTGGGAGAATGAACAAGAACACTATTCTACTTCTTATAAAGGCTTGTACTTCACAATTCTCCTTATGAAGACTTGAAGCACTTTTTTCAAAGGCCATGGGTATAGAAATTTCAAAAGGAACTAAAGGTGAATTGGTACAACACAAAAGGTAACTTGGCAGATGCCATTTTTAGAAGAAATAAAAGGAGGGTTAAAGAGCAGCTAAGGTCTCTTCTCGTCTGTTAGGAAATCAGGAGAACCAATCAGTGATGCCAAGTTTTCTTTTCTTTTTTTTTTTTTTTTTTTTGCAGTTTTGGCTGGGGCAGGGCTTGAACCCGCCCTACTCCTTGAGCCACAGGCACCGCCCCCTCAGCAGGAGTTTCACTCTGTGCAGTCTCATTCTCTGTCCTGTCTCCTACTTTCTCTGTATATTATGTTATATGCAGATTTCTGGTATTCAATGAAGTTGAACCTTGTTATATCTTTGACCTTTGTGCAAGTAAGTTTAAACCTACTGTGCTTGATTAATTATATGAGAGCAGGACCCAGCTCACTGGCCAGGGAACTGTGGAGACGTCATCTCATGCCATGTGTAGAGAATTTGGGGATGATGGAAGGGCTGCATTTATAGATAGTTTAGGCAAAAGAGTCTTTCCCCCAACTTTGCCTCCTTTCTCTACCTGAGTCGGATGTGTTACAGTGCAGTGCTCCACCTGCATTTTCTGCTCTCTCTGGTCCTTCATACTTCTGGTCTGGCTGTGAAGAGCAAGGGAACCCGTTTTATTCACTGTGCATCCCCACCCTAGTACAGGGCCTGTGTAATGTGAGCATAGGTTGAAGGAAGGAGTGGCTAAACGAGGCTTGGACAGGGATACGCTGCAGGTGGACATGAGTACAGAACTGGTTATTCTATCACTTTGGGCAATGGGAGTTCATGAACTGTGTCCGTGGTAGATTGTGAATTCATCTCCATTGTTTTGTATCTGCTCTGGAGAAAATAGGTGTCTGTGAGTGAGCCCTGGACTTGATATCTAAATTTAATAATGGGTAAGGCTAAGCCCTGGTCTTTCTGGGCCTTAGATTTCCATCTTACAACTGAGACTAGTCCCTGCCTTAGAGATGTTGGGCTTTCTGCCTCACGGTGCTGGGAGCTCCTTGGCAGGGTTCTTGGAAGCCCCAGGGGAAGTCCTGTGGTTTTGACAGCATTTTAGAGGGTGTACAACTGACTGAATTGAAGCAGTTTTAAGAAGCGGCTCCTTTCAGCCAGGGCAACAAAGGATTGTCTTGTTCTATCCTCTGGAGTCCCTGTGAGGGGCCGCCATGTCTAGGGGATGCCATTAACATCCAGGCAGCATGCCACAGCAGTGAAAGATTGCATCTAGACTTCTGGAAACTTGTAGCAGGAGAAAGTTGCGGCTGAAACTGGCCACTTGATGCAGACAGGGGCCGTGCACGAGGGTCTGCTTGCCTGGCTCCGTGTGGCTCTATGGTGGTCCAGGAAGACAGCATGTGGGCCGTGAATGACAGTGGCAGTGTTCCAAGTGGCTTAGAAAGACACGAGTCAATCATTCTCGATTTCTCTTGGTGAGAAAATCTCCAAACATAAGATATTTAGTTTTTAGCTAGCATAGCACTTTGGAAGTTCCTGTTGAAACTGGGTTAAAAAACAAAAAAGAAAAAAGAACAGATTTATCCCAACAAAGAAATGGTATCAAAGATTTGTGTTTGCTCGGGGATTATTTTAAAGGAAGTTGTGCTTCACTTATTTCCTATCTGTTATAAATCCCTTTATTCTGTATGAGAGAGAGACAAACCTTTAAAAAGCAAGACAGTGCCATCAGTTTCTGCATAACATGTGCGTATTGCTGTTTGACATGCCAGCTTAACAGGGCCCAGCCTCATTTTATTCTTAGAAATGTCTGCCTTTCAGGAGACCTGGGTGTCCACCCTTTCTGCCTTTCTCGCATTATTTTGTAAGCGTCTCCTAAGAAACACTGGGAGCGGGTACTTAACACTTCACCCTTTGAAAAAATTGAAATAAAAATGAACATATTTTCTTTCCAAGATTGTAAAGATAGATGAGATGATACTTGCAGATTACTTAGTGTACTATACCTTCCGGTGCTTCTTAATATTATTTAGAAAAAGATCTAATTCCTGCCCTCCCAGAGCTTATTGCCTGGTAAGAGAAGCAGACAGGTTGATAAGTGATCAGGGTTCAGTTTGCAATGAGTGATATGATTCATTCATTGGCAGGTGTGTACTGAGCACCTAGGATGTGTCCTGGAGGTAATGCTGTGAACCAAGTGGATAAGGTGCCTGCCTGTATGAGGCTTACTGTGGACCATCAGTGTAACAGAGCTGTGCAGAGGGGGCCCTGGGAACAGGATTATCACACCATGATGGGGATAGAACGTGGGCTTATGTATCAGAGGAGGCCGCCTGGCAGAGGTGAGACTTGGGTTGTTCGGGTGTTTTTTTTTGTTTGTTTGTTTGTTTTTGCAGATTTTGACCAGGACCGGGTTTGAACCCACCACCTCTGGTATATGGGGCTGGGCGCTCTACTCCTTTGAGCCACAGGTGCCGCCCGGTGAGACTTAGATTTTCAGCATTGAGTGGACACAGGAAAAATAGCCAAATTCTAAAGCGTATATGCTATAGAATTTCATTTTTTTAAAGTATAGAAGAGGCAAGATTCATTCATGGTAATGGAAATCAGTATAGCAGTTCTCTTTGGATAAAGATTATTGATTAGAAGGGAAAAAGGGAACTGCCTGGCAGGTCTGTATCTTGTTCTGGCAGCGAGTGTACACGGCTGTGCATAAGCAAATACTCAGGGATTGACTGGGTACACTGACTTTGTTTATGTATGTTATTCTTTACTTTTTATTTTATTTTTATTTTTTGAGACTGAGTCTCACTGTGTTGCCCTTGATAGAGTGCTGTAGTGTGATAGCTCAAAGAAACCTCAAATTCATGGGCTCAAGAGATCCTCTTGTCTCAGCCTCCTGAGTAGCTGAGACTACAGGTGCCCCTTACAATGCCGGGCTAGGTTTTTTATTTTTAGTAGAGACAGGGTCTCACTCTTGCTCAGGCTGGTCTTGAACTCCTGAGTTTAAGCAATCCACTTGCCTTGGCCTTCCAAAGTCCTTCTGATTACAGGCATGAGCCACTATGCCTGGCTTATTCTTTAATTTTAAAAAAAAATGGTAAAATGATGAGGCATAGCTGGGTAGAAACAGAGGGAAGGGACGGGGGCTTTGAGTCTCACCTGCCCCGCCTGGATGGAGGGATGAAGTGGGAAAAAGGCGGGTGACTGTGACAAGCATCTTAGCTGAAGGCTGTGAGGAGAGATTTTTTTCAGGCATGAAGCTATTTTTCCTTAAGAAAGTACAATGGTGTAGTGGAAACAGGCTTTGGTTTGAATCACTTACCTTGGAACTTGTCTTCACATCCTTCAGACAAGCTTTGGGGAGGATTATAGGAAACAATGGATGTCACGCACTGTCTCAGACATGCTACAGCGTGGGTTTCATGAATGCTCCTTAAGAGACTTGAAAGTGTGTGTGTGAGGTTTGTTTAATTAATTGCAGTCCTAATGCTTGATTCTTGATAAACATACTGGGCAGTGTTACAGAGCAGTGCTTATTCATCTGAAACTTTTGATCCTTTCATTATTTTGCTTCATGGAACAGTAGCTTAAAAGTCTTGGTTTCTTCTCCCTTTTCTCCCTGTACTGATGAAACCATTTTTAACATTTGAGAACAGTCTGAAAATGGTCAAAGAATTTGTTTCAAGTTGGAACTAAGGTTCCAACTAAAGTTCATCATTAAATGAGATATGAGATAGCTTTAAAGATGTCAGATTTCTTCTTCTGAAATGGTTTGAGTGTGTTAAAAGGTAGCAAGCTGAGAAATCGCTTTAGTAGGATTGTTTCTGTAATGAGATTTACCTTTTCTAAATGTTACACACCAGAATATGAGTGTGCAGATATTTTTTTTGTGGTGATAGTGTGCGAGTGTCATTAGCTCTATTGAATTTTAAACGGTCATAGAACAGAATATTTATTCAGCGTCTTTTAACATCAGTGACGAGTTTTCCTCCTATTCTAGATTTTCCAGATTATCATTTTTCAGTAACTCTTACCCTTGTTTTGAAGGCCAGTCCCATCCCTCTTTGGAGAATCCTGTTTTCTGAGAATGGCTTTGCATTGGCTTTCTAGAACATTCTCCATTCTTTTCTTTTAAAAATTTTTTTTGAGACAGAGTCTCACTCTGTCATTGTGGGAGAGTGCGGTGGCCTCAGCCCAGCTCACAGCAACCTCACACTCCTGGGTTCAAGGGATCCTTCTGCCCCAGCCTGCCAAGGAGCTGGGACCACAGGCTCCCACCACGGCGCTGGTTTTTCTATTTTTAGCCGAGACAAAGTTTCTAGTTCAGGCTGGTCTTGAACTGCAGAGTTCAAGCAATCCACCTGCCTCGGCCTCCCAGAGTGCTAGGATTACAGGCGTGAGCTGCCACGCCTGGCTGAACATCCTCCATTCTGTCTGTTAAACGCCTGGAATCTCTCAGCTGTATCTGCCTTCTGTGTTTAGGAGTGAGCGAGCCCGCTGGATAACAGCCCTGGGACACAGCAGTGGGAAGCAGCCTACAGACCGTACCTGTAAGTCCCCGGGGGAAGCTCTGGAACATGGAGGGACTCTGCCCCCTGCTGGGCACACGTGTTAACGCGCCACACAGATACAATACTGGGTTTCTAAGTTATCCAAGGTTTCCTTCCTTCTGCCTTAGGCCAGAACTGTGTGATCCCTGCTTTGAAAGAGAGCGTCTGGATTCAAATCCAAGGTGCAAGTCTTTGTTGTTCAAAAGTGTAAAATCATTTTTTAGCCTTCCCAAGCTCATTTAACCACCTATGAGTTAGGTGCAACATAGGGTTTTTGTGAAGGTGAAGTTAACTAAGATATGTCCAAAGCCCTACTTGAGCTGTGAAACTCTTCAGCATTTAGCTGTTACTAGTGGGCAGTTGTAGATGCTGTCTCCGTACTGGCAGTCTGAATCTGAGCCGAGAAGTATTTTTAACATAAAAAAAAAAGTTACTTAACCATTCTTCTTGGCCTTTTAAGAAAATGTGGTCACTCTTCCACAGAAGTAGGAACAGTTGCAGTAAAGGGTAGTGGCACCTGCTTACTAGCCCCCTAACTTTGATGTCATGCTTCTTTCAGGGATTCTAGTTGGAAGGTCAAATCCAGAGATCTAGAGTAGCGAAACTGGTCATCCTGGAGCACTCAAAACTCAGCGTTTACATCTATAGTCAAAGCCAAAGGGATTGATTCGAAACTTCCCTAGAATCAAAGTTTATTTTAAGAAGCAAACTAAGTGAGAAATCACACATGATGAGCATTTTGGGGGGACTCTCATGTGTCTTTTGAGCTTTTGGTTGGATCTCCTTTCATTTCCAAAACACATGAGCAGCTTTCCTGCTCTGCTGTTGGGAGGAGGAAGCGCCCCGAGGCGAGGAGGAGAGCTGGGGCTGTTCCATTTTGTCGCAGTTACATGGCCTTGACACATCACTGACTCCGTTGGCCTCCCCGCCCCATGGCTGTTTTTCGCTCCATTGTGTGATGTGGCTAATGACCCCTGATCAAGGCTGTTATTGCAGGAATCTGTGCATTATTAAGGGCCTCTCAAACCTGAGAGAGTTCCCAGTAAAAGAGTTCTTAGAAAAAATAAGTAAGAGAGTTCTTAGAAAGATTTGTTTCTTGCTAAAAAGCCCAACTTGTTTCTCTCAGTGCTAGCCCTGAATTGCACAGAGCAGCTGAGTAAATGGACGTTATCGGTTTCGATGTGTTCTGTTTTTCCTCTGCTCCTGGAAACTCACGATGTTCTTTTTCTGCCGCAGCACTGACCCAGGTGGAAATCATTAGGTCTTTTACCGCCAAGCAGCCAGATGAGCTCTCCCTGCAGGTGGCAGACGTGGTCCTCATTTATCAGCGTGTCAGTGATGGTGAGTGGGGATGTTCTCACGGGGCCCTCGTGGTCCAGCATTTAGGATGCCGTCGACCTGAAGAGTCCAGTTTGTCATTAGTGCCCATATGCCAGATTCTGATGCATTGAAGTTTGTGATTACATGTACTTCTTTCTCATCTCTAAGGCTTGTTTTGCTGCTTTTTTGTTGTTCTTCCTTTCTCTCTTTCCAACATCAGTGGCATCACAGAGACTAAAGATGACTTAGGTGTTTGGGGACTTGGAGACACTCGAGCGCTGCTGTCGACGGCCTCTTCTTGTGTCCCTTGCCTCTGGCCTCACAGGCCCTGCCTCGTCTGTTTATAAAGTGTTATCATTTATCTACACTTGTGTCTTTGAATACGCACATAGTAACCGTGAAGTTTTATTTCCTTCTCAGTCTTCTAGTGACCTTGTTCTCATCTCCAAAGGTTCTTCCTTACTTTTAAAAACAAAGTTTTTCCTGCTGCGCTTACCCAAAGTATCCCCTTCCCCAGCTCAGCCCGAGCTCTAGTAACTCTCTCAGCCTAGTTGTGCCAGGCACTCTGCTCGTGTTCTGTCCCCGGCATGTCATTCCTTCCCCCTTGAAACCCTTCCCTGTCCATTTCTCTCTCGTCACCTTTTATCATCCATAGCACCCTCGATGCTGCCTCTCAACCTTTCTCATACCCTCCTTGCAGCTTGGCACGGCAGGGATTCCTCCAATACTTGTTGCCTGATGTGGACTCTGCTCCTTTTTGCAGGATGGTATGAGGGGGAACGACTGCGAGATGGAGAAAGGGGCTGGTTTCCTATGGAGTGTGCCAAGGAGATAACGTGCCAAGCTACCATCGATAAGAATGTGGAGCGAATGGGGCGCTTGCTCGGACTGGAGACCAACGTGTAGCCTCCCGAAGGCCTTTTGTTACTGTGAGATTTGCACTACTGCGTCTGGTGGGCTGGTTGGTTCTGGGATGGTTTTATTGTTAATTTTATCACAGCCTATTTAATTAAAAGAATGAAAACACTTGCTTTTAAGCTTGCAAGATTGTTCTGTTCTCTGAGGAGAACAGCCACCGGATACACTTCAGTTTTTAGCATAACCACTCACTTGCAGATTTCTTTAGGGACACAGGATTGCTGAGCAGGCCGCTCCCAGGATCGGGCAGCCTCAGCCCCCTCCAGCTTCACCATGTTCTGGCATAAAAATGCACGTGAGCTTCTGTTTCCCAGTTTTCTCTTCACATCACTAACGTCACCATTCCTCCTTAAACACCTCCTGTACGTGGTTCTCCCAGGAGTAGCAAGATTTCATGTCTTTGAGGAATGTTCAGTTTTATAAATATTTTGCCTGCCTCTTACTTTTAACATCTGATTCTAATGCTAGCTATGTTAATTTCAAAAGGAACTGGTAGAGTTCAGAAGGTGAGTGGTTGTGTTTTTCTAAACCTCTTCCCAGGAAGGGACACTGACACTTGAATTTTTGACACATTTTTCCTCATTAGATGGTGAGAAGCCTCACATAAAGGAAATATGTTTTTTAATTCATCTCACCCCATATTGGTCTAAGATAAGTATAGCCTAATAAACCTGAGCTACTTTAAATAACATAGAATGCAGATGGTTCAGGGATGTGAGAGAACCCTGAGCATAGCACAGGGGACATACTTTTTTCAGTATTTCCAAATAAGCTGATTAAAAAACTGACGTGAGGCAGCTTTGCCTTCAATAATTGTTCCTGCTTCAGAGTTTCCAAGTAAGAAATCAGCTGAAACACTATACCCATCTCAAGGAAGGGAAAATTGGGCCTTAGAGGGCATCGAGAACCCAGCATGGTACCTAATTGAAACCTTTTGGCCTTAGTTGGGAATCCATTCTATTTGGACAAAAGGTCATACTCCCTGTACTTGGGGGCTCTCTTAACTGTGAGTTTCCACAGGTCATTATTTCTTCCACTAGTGTAAGGAGAGAGAGAAGTTATTTTAATAGTTGATTTCATAAAGAGGGTTTGGAAGACAAGGTGGGGGACATGGTTTTACTGGCAGTTGTGCACCTTTTCTACTCCACTCTCTTTGACAAAGGGCTAAAACCTGGCAAAGTGTCCATTACCAGAGAGTCACGTCTGTGTATGCCACGTCCCAGCTACCGTCTGCCAACTGGTTACTCAAATGCTGAGTAAGGTTACAGAAGTGCAGTGCTCTGGCTCACCCCTGGCACACTGTCACCTCAGCAGCGAGCCAGTGTGGAGGCCCTTGGGGGCCTCTGACCCTTGGAGTTGGCTCTCTTTGGTGCATATTTTTGGTTACAAAAGACATTCTTGGCCCTGAGTTCCTCCAGGTCTAGGGGTCTAGGCAAGTATGTTAATGAAGTAATAGCCGGGAGACCACAGAAAGGGGTTCGCAAAACAAGGAGTCTGTCTCCTCTTTTCTAATGTCTCAGACTTTCTAGAGGACAGGCTAATACGTGGTAATTTAATCTAATGTCATATTTTATTTAGGAAGGAAGGTATAAATTTGTTGCTTGCAAGGAAATCATTTTGTATTATTTTTGCTAATACCCAGTTGAAGCTAAATAAGCAACTATATGAATCCTGTGAATTAATTTATAAGTAGAGATGTTAAACAACTTTGGAAATATACGCATCTTACAAATCAAAGCCTTATTTAGTGAGCAGGTTAATAGTGTCAGTAAGGTGTGGCTAGGCGGCTGGTCTTTCACACATTCACCATGTTTGGTTTCAACCTCGAACTGTTTTTAATGTGACAGTATTGTTTTCAAACTTAGTTCAGTTGCTGTGAACACCTTCTCTGAATTGTACATTAACTTCATTTGTGAAGAAGAAAAATGTTCATTTTTGTCCCAGTAAATTCAGACTGCCTGTACACTTTTGGCAAAATATGTGAATTTATAAAGATTTTGTATATACTTTCCCTTTTGTGTTGGTATGATTTAATTTGCTCGAATTGTTAACATTTAAGCATATGGTTTCCTGGATTTTTGGCCAAATCAGAGTTCCACTTAAAGGGTACCAGTAGCTCACATTGCAGGGGACTAATCTTTCTTTTGGGTATCTGTTGGCATCAGCTGCCCTGGAAAACCGGAATACTTTTAAAAAGTGGAATGTGCTTGTTCTCATAGTTGCCACAAAGATGCAGGACTCGATAGCTAAAACAGGGCCCAGTTAGTTCCCTTACCTCTGTTTCTCCCCTGGACCCTATCTTAGCATCCATTTTGGTCACCTAGTATCTGAACCTTTGTGCTTGTAAAATTTCTTTACTCTGTGAATCTTGGTAAAGACAAAAGAATGACTCCTATATTAGTTTTCTATTGCTGCATAACAGATTACCACCAACTTAGCACTTAAAACAACTCCCCTTTATTATCTCACAGTTCTGTAGTCGGAAGTCTAAGATGGCACAGATGGTTCTTAGCTTAGAGTCTCAAAAGGCTGAAATCAAAGTGTTGGGAGCTGCTTTCTCATCTGGAGCGTGGTGTCTTCTTTCATGCTGATTTGTTATTGGCAGAATTCACTTCGTTTTGGTTGTAGGACTGGGGACCCTGCCTGCTTGCTGGCGGTCACCCACCAGCTGCTTGTAGTAGCTTCTAGAGGCCATTCCTCTGCCTTGCCACGGAGTTTCTTCCTTTAAGGGAACATGACATAATTGACTCCTTTTCCCACTCAGGATCGCTCTATCAGCGGGAATAAACTCTGCTTTAAAAGAACCTAGATAATTAGGTTAGACTCATAGGATATCTCCCCCTATGATTAACTCAAAATCAGCTGATTTGGGAGCTTACTTAGATCTGCAGAATTCCTTTGCCATGTAGTATAAAATAATCACAGATGTAATCTCGGAGGGGTGGGGATTGAGGGCCATCTTAGAATTCCACCTACAACATTCTTAAAACCTTAGAATGCTGGATACTTAGTTTCTCAGCATCCCTTGCAGTAAGAGGAAACACTCACCAGATACCTCTAGGATACAGCAAAGACATCTTTGCTGGATTTTTCACTCATGCTGGTGGTGGAAGAGGAAGTTAATGAGGATTATCATCTCTGGAAGTAGCAAGATGCCTCATCCCCTTGGTTCCATCCTGTTGCATTTCCCCTGGGTTTTGAGAAGCAGCAGGGAGGCAGAGCTATTTGGTGGCCTTGCAGTGCTGAGTAATGGAAGTCAGAGCTCAGTACCTGGCACTAATTAACCTATTGTGGATCAGGTTCCCAAGGGGCTTACTCTGGAGTGGGAGTAGGAAGCTGAAAGGTTGAAGCTCAGCTCGGGGGCTTCAAGCATATTAAAGTCCTGGTAGAAGGAAACAGCACCTCTCTCTGGAGGAAACTTGCACCATCTTATTTCTCAATTGTTTCTAAAACCAAATTATCAAAGGTTCGGTAAGCACTCTGAGACATGGCATCATGATGTAAAAACTGAGACTCTAGATACTAAAATCATCTGTAGATATCTAGACAGTGTTATCTAGACAGTAAAATAATTATTTTTGCTGTTTATAGATAAGGCCAAATTTTTAAATGCAGTACAGAACTAGCAGCTAAAAAAGTGGTTAACAGTGCATTTTAAAAAATACAACTAGAAATTATGGACCTAGGTTTTATTAGAGTTTAAAGAGATATTGAAGAACTGGAAATGAGGCTAGGAGATCCTATTCACAGGGAAGTGGAGAGAGAGAGAGGAGACCTGGAGAATGCAAAGATATAACTGGGGTTCCAGAAGAGAGGGGCGAGAGAAAAGCATCAGCAAGGATGTTGTGTCTTAACCCTGTTCTCACCAGCGATAGGACGTAGACTGTGCCCAGAAAGGAGAAGTGGTCTTGAGTACGATCTTCAGCTGAGGATAATTCTGTAGAGCCTGAAGGGTGGAGGTTGTCATCTGGTAGCACTCTCAGTGCCTAAGGGAGTTCCTTCAGTCCTAATGGGATCAGGGCAGAACAGAACCTCACAGCATTTGCTATGTGGAGCCCTTGTTGGTATTAGATTAAATGGTCTCCAAGATAATAGGTACATCTAGGTCTGAGCAGAGCGCCTACACAGTGAGGAATGATTCAATCGGGAAGATGCAAAAATTTCTAGATATATTTTCTCTAAATAATATAGTCTCAAATTATGGAGCAAAAGTTGGCAGAAACATAAGAAATGACTCATATGTTTTAGCATGAGACTTCGACACAGCTCTCAGTATTTTATAGGAAAAGTAGATTAAGTCAGCAAAAGTAAAAATGTAATGACAATAATTTAACACAATGGGAATATTCAGGGCACTATAATGATTTCGGCATATATGTTCTTTTCAAGCACATAAAATATTTATAACATTGACTATTTCTTGGGCTATACAAATTTTTAAGAACTGACATTATACAGAAAATTCTTTGACTACAATATAATTAGGTTAGAAGTCAACAAAAATTAAGAAATACCCATTTATTTTTAGAAAGTTAAAACCTAAATGTAATATGCAAAACTATAAAATTCCTATGACACTGGAGAAAATCTAGGTGGCCTTGGGTTTGGTTATGACTTTTAGATAACAAAACTAAAAATATAATCCATGAAAGAAAAAACTGGTAAGTTGAACTTGATCAACATTAAAAACCTCAGTTCTGTGAAAGACACTGTTAAGAGAATGAAAAGACAAGCCACAGACAGGTAGGAAATCTTTGCAAAACATAATAAAGAATGGCAACCCAAAATATGCAAACAACTCTTAAAACAATAATTAGAAAACAACTCAATTGGCTTGGAGCCCGTGGCTCAAGTGGGTAAGGCGCCAGCCACATATACCCAATGTGGCGGGTTCGAATCCAGCCTGGGCCCACCAAACAACAATGACGGCTGCAACCAAAAAATAGCTGGGTGTTGTAGCGGGCGCCTGTGGTCCCAGCTACTTGGGAGGCTGAGGCAGGAGACTCGCTTGAGCCCAGGAGTTGGAGGTTGCTGTGAGCTGAAATGCCATGGCACTCTACCCAGGCAGACAGCTTGAGGCTCCTGTCTCAAAAAAAAGAAAAAAAAAAGAAAACAACTCAATTTAAAAATGGGTAAAGAATGAGACAACTCACCAAAGATAAACAGCTAGCATATGAGCATATGGAAAGATGCATAAGATGGAGGAATTTTACAAATTAGAACAATGAGGTACCATCCTACCCCTCAGAGTAACTATAGTCATTATACATTTGCCAAATGCACAACACAGACTGAACCTTAATGTAGGCGCTCTATAATAAAGTGTCAGTATTCCCTTACTGATTGTAACACACATAGTCCACAATGCAAGACGTTTATTAACAGGGACAACTGGTAGGAGGGGGGAAAGGGTACATGGGAACTCTGGTTCAACTTGTCTTCTGTCAAATTTTGCTCAATTTTCCTGTGAACCTAAATGGGCTGTAAAAAATAAAGTATTGATTTAAAAAATAATTGCCGAATTCCAAAAAACAAAAAGAATTCCTTTCTGTTTTTCCACAACAAAGAAATAACAAGGAAACTTAGAACATCAGGAATGAAGGACAGAGTTGGTATTTGGAGATGACTACCCTTGAGTTTCAAAAATTATGTTAGATGGACAAAAGCAGTATTTTATCATCTGACATGTTTCTCAATGTATGAAAAGTAAATATTTAAGAAAACTGTTGTAAATCAGAGAGGTGAAATGGACCTAAGCAGTAGTAAAGTTTTTATATTTCACTTGAAGAATTGGTACTAGTTGACTGTGATAAGTTACATATCTTACTATGTTGGTTACTTACTGTAATTCATAGAGCAACCAAAAAAAAAAACTATACAAAGAAATATACAGAAAAAAAGGCAAAATGGAACACTCAAACAATCCATGTAACCCACAGGAAGGCAGAAAAGCAAAGAGAAATGGGAAAAGATAAAAAGAAAAAATTAAAATGGAAGACTTAACTCTGCCGTTTTGTATCAATAAATATATAAAATTAAAGTGTTTAAATTCATTAAACAACATAATGACAGATTTTTTAAATGACCTAAGTGCTGACCACTTGAAACATTTCAAATATCATTACTTACAAAGGTAGGTTTAGAATAAATGAATGCGAAAAAGGCATAGGAACCAAATAGGAACCAAAAAAAAAAGCTGAAGTGACTATGTTATACTATTATCAAGCTCCAGATCAAAGGAAATTAACAGGAGGGGAACACCATATAAAAATAAGGGTCAATACACCAGGATGACATTGGAAAGTTTTATCTCCAAATACCTGAAACAAAACAACATACTCCTGAGCAATCAAAGATCAAATCTACAGAAAGGGAAGTAAAAAATACATTGACTGAATAACAAGAAAATATAAAATATCAAAACAAAGACTAATTCATTAAAAAATCATAAAAGTATTCAAATACTGAATATTCTATAATTACTAAATTCCTAATTTTAAAATTTATGAAAAGGAATTCTCCAGGTGGAAATGGTTGCATTGGAGAATTTTACTAAACATTCAAAGAAGAAATAACATCAACTCTACATTCCAGAAAACAGATGAGAAACACTAGTTCCCAACTCATTTTGTGAGGCCAACATTACATTACAAAAAGACAACTATAAATTGGTAACCCTTATGAAAGGACAAAATATTGCCGAATCTGATTCAACAATATAAAAGAATTTACAAAATATAAACAGATTTACAAAACATAAAACGAATTCCAGGCTGAGACCAAGTGGGATTTATTATGGGAATGCTATGTAATTGCTATGCTTTAAATGTGTCTCCAAAATTTCACACATTGGTAATTTAGTCCTCAAATACACAGTGATTCAAAACGGGGCCTTTGGGAAGTCATAAAACTTAGATAAGGTGATCAGGGTTGGGTCCCCATGACAGGACTGGAAGCTTCATCAGAGGAAGAGGAAGACGTGGGCTGACACGGACACTCCTCCCTCTCACCTCGAACTCCTCTGCCCTGTCGTGACACCCAAGGTCCTCGCCAGATGCCAGTACCATGCTCCTGGAATTCAGAATGCTAAGAAATAAATTTCTTTTCTTTATAAGTTACTCAGTTTATGGTATTAAGATAGCACCAAAAAGTGATTGAGGCAGCAATCTACCATATTAAAAAAAACCAAACTCATGTTTATATAAACATGTGCAAAAAGGAGTATTCTGAAAAAAGCAGAATAATCTAGGGCTAAAATTCATCTTTGACATTTTGTTTTATAAATACCATTTTCTGTCAATATGAATGTGTATTTGTCAAGATAGAGGCAGATATATCCTTAAACCCTTATCATTTACCATGTAAGGTAGAAAATTAAAAACCATATAGAAATAAGACAACTAAGGAAAACAGCACATCAAGAGATGCTCATTACTTATTAAAGAAATACACAGGTGAAAACCAAAATGACACAGGACTCCATGTTCATTAAAGGCTAAAATAAAACAATAGCTAAAAATACCAAGTAGTGGCAAGGATGTGAAACACTTTGACCTTTAGACACTGCCGCTGAGAGGGTAAAGTGGTATAGAAAATTCTGAACACAGTTTGGCAGTTTCCTACAAAGTTAAACACACTTACCATATATGGTATGACAATGTTATTAAATCCTAGGTATTTACTCCCGAGAAATGAAAACATACAATCACACAAAGACTTGTACATACATGTTCACAGCAGCTTTATTTATAATAGCAAAACATCAAAAATAGCTCAAATGTCCATCACCTGGCAAATGAGTAACACTGCAGTGTCACCATACAATGCAATACTGCTAAACAGTAAAAAGCGACTAACTACTAACACAGGCAATGACCTAACTCAGAAGCATCATGTGAAGTGAAAGAAGCTGAACACAAAATTTCTGTGGACTCTAGAGAAGGCAAAGCTAAGTCGTGACTTAAAGTGGATTGATGGCTGCTGGAGAGAAGCTGGAGCAAGGGACTGACCGACTACGAAGGAAAACAATGGCATCTTTAGGAGGTGGTAGGCTCTGTACTGAGGTTGTGGGGGTAGGGATCAGGTAACTTTATACACCTAACAAAATGTGCTGAATTACACACTGAAGTGGGTTATTTTATTACATAATGAAATAATACCTTAAAGCTTAACAGGAAGTATGGGAATATACCAAAATGTAAAAATGGTAAGACAATTTACTTTGTCCAAATATCCTTCAGTATGGATTATTTAAAAATTAGAATAAAAATACCATTTAGAAACAATTAGTATATTACAAATATATGACATACAACATAATCACAATGACTTACATAATTTTTTTTTTAAGAGACGAGGTTTCATCCATATTCAGGTTGGTCTACCTTTTTTTTTTTTTTTTGAGACAGAGTTTCACTTTGTCACCCTCCATAGAGTGAGTGTCATGGCATCATAGCTCACAGCAACCTCAAACTCTTGGGCTGAAGCAATTCTCTTTCCTCAGCCTCCCAAGTAACTGGGACTACAGGTGACCACCACAACACCCCGCTATTTTTAGCAATGAGGTCTCACTGTGGCTCAGCGTGGTCTTGAACCTGTGAGCTCAGGCAATCCACCTGCCTTGGCCTCCCAGAGTGCTACACAATGACTTGTAAGTAAACATAAACTCAGAGAAAAGACCAGAAGAACATTTACCACTATTTATTCTGGGTGAGGATGAATTTGATTTAAAATTTTTCTAAAATTCGTAACTTTTAGAGTGGACTTTAAAAATTCAGTCAGAACAGAGAATGACTTGTAATAATTGGTATAAGTTTATTTAGAGTTTTTGCCCAAATTAGTTAACTAGGAAGGTATCACATGTACTCACTTTTAAAGATGCATTTTTAGAGATCATTGTTGTTTCATTTCTTTAGTTTTTTCTTGGCAAGTTTCTGTTTGAGGGTTACATTTTTTTTCAACAGTTATGCTGAGTATGGGACACAACTACAGCAGGGACTGTACCTAACATGCAAAAACCATAACCTCATCATCTGTACCCTTACATTAATCTGAAGTAAAAAAATAAAATCCTGAAAGATCCAAATAAAAAAATGAGTTATCCTGTATTGCTAAGAATGGGGAAACATAGATTTTCCCTTATTCTTTAAAACTACAGAACCAATAGTTCTTAGATCTAAAATGCATTTTCCACTCAGTAATGCCCATATTTTGAAAACAACAAAAAAACAGAAAATAGCACCTTGTATTAAAAGTTTCATCCTGATCTGCTAGAGAAAACAAATTGGAGGCAACAATAATTACATTTTAACCTCCTGAATACTTTATTAAGTATTCAGCAACACTTTCTCCATTCATAGGTTTGTAAACAGTGAACCAACTAATAATCTTTTCTAGAGAATCTTTATACAATTTCTGTCCTCCTTTATTTCCCCAATTCAAGATAGCAGAATGTTTAAATGCTTTCTTCAGAGTCTATTTTGGCCAAGTGACTTTGTGAATTGAAACTGAATAATAAAAGCAAAGAAAAAAGCACAAAGATAAACATACTCTTATAGAGCAAGACTAGAACAGATGGCGACCTTGACTTCAGGAGCAAAACTAGTATGCTGTAATACAACATTATGATATGACTCAATGCCAGAATTCAGTGAGAGAGACCACTTTGGGGAGAAGCGTAGCCAAAAAAATGGGCTTAGGACACACTGACTGACACCCCTGGCAGGCAACGTCAAGGGGCCTACATGCCCAGAAATGGGAACAGCACCCGAACCAGTGCCACTAACAGATTACTGTAGCATTATCGATAGATACATCCCAGCAACTGTATGGATACTTATTCCTTTGGTTTTCTTGCATTTCTCAGAAGGCACAATACAACTTGCATCTTTTAGGGCACAGAAGGATGCTGTTCCTGTTTTTTGTAGTATGTCCAGCACTTTTGCCAGACATGGGTCAAAACCGTTACATCAGAAAATAAATAGTAGAGATAGAGGTGTCAGCTGGTTAATACTCAATGATGGACAGTGTAAGTTTTAGTTAATATACTTTTTCCGTGTTTAAATATACCCTACTAGAAGTAGTTTAAGCAATGATGGGCTTTTATTTTATCAAAATTAAGTTCATGTGTAGAGCAGTTCCAGAGCTGGTTAATTCTGCAGCTCACCAGCAACATCGAGAACGTTAGTGAGTTCTATCCTTCCACTGAGCCAACTTGAGTTACAGTTGTGTTCACTTGTGATCTAGGTTGGCTGCAGCAGTTCTCAGCATCAGAGCCAGACAAGACAATGTCTAAAGAAACAGTTATTTCCTCCTCTGAGTCTACCAGTGAGAAAAATCTTTCTCAGACACCCCCTTGAAGATTACTTCTCAGTTGCCCCTGGCCAGGAGAGGTTCACATGCACACACCTCACCAATTACTTACAACGGAATAAGACCACATATGACTGCCTCAGAACAACCTGATTTGAAAAGAGGGTCCAACATACCTGGCACAGAGCTGAGCAGCAGGGGGAACCATGGGAACAAGCAAGCAAGAAGCCAGGGACAAAGTGGCTGAACAAGCACAGTACACCACGATCTGACGGGGCTGGAAAGGTGCAGCACAGGTTGTGACACTAGCTTCCATGGGTAAGCAGGCAAAACAGCAGTGAAAGAAAGCGTATTATAATGGATGGTTAGACAGTGCAGTGTTTCAGGAATGAATAATAATTGAGATGCAGAGGGACACCCTATGTGCTAGACACTAGCTTACGGGCTTGACACATACTAAGACTTCATCCTCAAAAGTGTTACCTATATAGTTGGTTCTAGGCCCCCATGGATACTAAAATCCCCAGATGCTCAGGTCCCTTATATAAAAGGCACAGTATTTGCATATAACCTAGACACATCCTCCTGAATACTTTAAATCATCTCTACATTCCTTATACTCCCTACCACAAGGTAAGTGCTACACAAACAGTTACTATGCTGTATTTAGGGAATAGTGACAAGGAAGAAAAGTCCGTACAATGTTTAGTACACAAGACCATCTATTTTTTCTCCTGAATATTTTCAATTCATGGTTGGCTGAATCCATGGATGTGAAACCCACAGATTCGACAGGTCAACTGTATTTTACAGACAATGAAAAGGAAACAAAAAGAAGCCAACTAACTTGTCCAAGACATCAAGTGACAAAGCTGAGGCTGGAACTGAAGTAGTCAGGCTCCAGACCCAAGTTCTGAATTGCTACATTATGCTACAGAGGGCCATGTAAGAGAGTACATACAGATTTTAAAAAGAGTAAAAGTATCAAATAAGCCAAGAGTTAAGTGTACATGTGGAAACAAACCCAAGAAGTTAGCTGAGATTTACACATTGTACATTTTATTAAATAATGAACTTTATTACAACAACTTAATTTACTTCTGGTAGAAGTTTCATTTAAAAAATATGGTTATATTCAAATGCTTACTTGACACTGCTTTTTGGCTAACCATTCTATTTTTACTGGATCCATACTCAAATCATTATGGATAGAAAGACTAATTTTGTATAACAGAACAAAGGAATTTCTCAAGTGGTACAATACTCAATTTATATAAGGGGAATATCCGAGTATACGACCAGAGAACACACTGCTTCTTATGGTATATTTATAATAGTTATAGGTATCATTAAGTCATGCACATTAAGTCTTTACTACCTACTGAAGATTTCTACCTTACAAAGGAAAATTAGTCATGTCCCAGGGTTTGACATCTTGCCAAAAATTTAAAACTATGATGGGGATGGCTGTCAAACTGGCTTTTTAGGCCACCACAGAAAAGTTGTCAAGTTGTCAGCTGCAATCTCCATCCTGGAATCATGGTGGAAAGTTCCTGGGAGTTGCCTTTTCCTGAGTTTTGATCAAGTCTATAATAGCTGACAGTACTGCACAGTCTCTGGATTTAGTATCCTTCCAATTTACAGGATGAGGACTTTCGATCTTCTCTTGCAGAAGAGTATCTAGTTCCTTTCTTAATTCCTAAGGTTGAAGAAATTATACATGTTCAACCAAGGCAGATGTTATTGTCAAACAATCTAATAAACAAAACCGATTCTGGCTGATTGATAAAGTCGGTACAAGCCACTTCATAGAAGACTGAAATATTTAGTGAGCAACCCACTAAAGGGTGAATTCAAACTTCAAGCACATCGAGCCATTTGGAAGTCTGATACCACGTCCAAAAATAATTCGGAAAAACTGAACCAATTTCTCAATATTATTTGCTCTGCTAGAAGTAGAGCAAGAAGTGCTACTCTATGTATAACTTTTGGAACAAAACCACAGAATCACACGCTGGCGTACATATATACATAAAGACACTGACCTTAACAAGATGGGCGATTCTTTCTGGAGACTGAAAGACAATCCACTCATCTACAGCAATAGTTTCCTGATCATTATCCTTCTGGATAGAAATATCACCTCCAAAGAACAAGAGACAGTATGGCGAAACCTCTGTGCAGTCATATAAGTATATCTGTAATTAAAATTATAGTGAATCAATACATTCAGGAGTCTGAAAGGGTTATTACTACATTAATTCAACAACCTTACCAGTACCAATCCATAGTACCTTCCTTCTAAAATATGGAAATATGTATTAATCTCTCTAATTAATTAGAGATTAATACAAAGAAACGAGCCACTCTTCATGAGCTGGGAACACAGGTGTTTAATACTTTTGTTTTAATTTAAACTATAGCACAATTCTTCAAACAAAGTATTTTCTGAGTAACAAAACCAAGACACTAATGTGAAATTATTTTTAACTATATGTCCAGTATTTTAAAAATCATTTAAAATTATTTTTTCAAAGAGAAAAATATAAATAGAATCCCACTTAATATTCTGACTAATATTTATAAGGCATAGTGGCATGCCAACATATTTGTTTACACAGTATAAACTCCTACATACCATAAAATATGCCAGTTATTTCTCGAAAGCAGACATTAGAAGAAAATTATGCAATTACCCTGATTAATTAAAATACAAAGACCCATCATAATAAAGCTGTAAATTAAAAGTATAGGTTATTTACTTAAGGAAAACAATTATAATTCATGTCAGAAGAAAAAGCATAAAAAATTTTGTTTGTAGTTGTGAAAACTAGCTTGGCGCCTGTAGTACAGTGGTTTTGGCGCTGGCCATGAACACCCAGGCTGGTGGGTTCGAACCCAGCCTGGACCAGCTAAACAACAATGACAACTGCAACAACAACAAAAAAATAGCTGGGCGTTGCAGCCAGTGACTTGTAGTCCCAGCTACTTGGGAGGTTGAGGCAAGAGAATCGCTTAAGACCAAGAGTTTGAGGTTGCTCTGAGCTGTGACACCACGGCACTCTACCTGGGGTGACATAGTAAGAATCTGTCTTAAAAAAAATGAACAAAAAAAAATTGTGAAAACTATACAATTAAAAATATATCAGCTATTCGGATCCTTGATTATTCACAATGCTTACTTACACTACTTGTTCTCATCTTCAGGTGATAGATAAGCCAGTTGTAGTGAAAGTCTGTTTGCTCCACATTCACAGATTTAGGATGAATAGCAACTACGCCATCCGTTTTTGTGTAAACTTTCACCCTTTAAAAAAATTTAAAATGCAGTCTGTTAAAAAGAGTCCTCCTCCTAGGAGTGTCTCTCTCTCTCTCTCCTTTTTTTTTTTTTTTTTAAATTAAACTACTTCACAAACTCATAGAAGGGCTTGGTAAAACCCAACACACTCTACAATCTTAAAACGTCAACAGTTGAATTTCATTTATTTTTGTAAAAAGTAAATTTATAAATTATATTTGAGGAAAGAGCATAATTTTAAAAATAATGTATGGAAAAATACTAGCTAAATAAGAATATTTTAAATCATGTAACTATTCCTCTTATTGTACGTATAATTACTCAATATATTTGAGAAGTAACAATATTTCTTTCCTTCATTTTGTTAATATATACCACTGAAGGATAAACACCAAAATAAAGATGAAAAATAATTAAGTGAGCTAGATCAAGAGGACAGTGTAGACATTTACTATGACAAATGTGATATTGATAAATAGTTCTCAACTTTGTAAAATGATCGATTTAAAAATTTTACAGGGTATGTACCCAGATGAATATGAAATAAAAAATGACAAATTCTGTTTAAATAAACATTGACACAGTTCTAGTTCAGTCTCTCAATTCCTTGGGTCTTTTGACAGTCAAATGTCATATACATTTTATAAGTCTTTAATATTAATCAATTAACCATCAACAAGGAGACATTTGATGGTTGATTTTTAAATAGTTAATGGTAATACCTGTATTAGACAATATAAAACCTAATCCGTCAATCCTTCATATTTGTCTTTAAGAGCATTTTTTTGAGGTTCTAGGAATTCATAACTCTTGTACCAAAATCATGATCACAGTCATGATACATTATCTAGAATAAAACCAGAAATTATATTTTGTCACTCCAAAGTCACTTTAACCAATGCTACCTTGCAACCTTGTGTGACTAGAGCAGCAGGAGTTGGAAAATTGCTGTACAGGACCATGGAGTAAATATTTAGTGCTCCACATTGTGGGGCTCTTTAATCTGTCATAGCCACTTAAATCTGCTAGCCTAGCAGGAAAACATAAACAAATGGGCATACAAAAATGTTCAAAATACAAGCCCAAAGGCCACAACTTTCTGAAAAAGCACCAATCCGAAAAAGAACTACATTTTCCCATAAAGCCAGAATGGCAGAAGGTGGTGATGAAGTGTATTTCAGAGAGTTTCTGTTAAGCCACCTATAAAGTTAGGCATCAGTACAGAAAAGAATTTGGCAAGTCAAAAAGTCAGTTAACCACAATTATTAAAACTGTTACCCATAATCTCTTGCCTTAGAATAGGGTTTCTCTAATCTCAGCACTACTGACACACTGAACTGTGTAATTCTTTTGGAGGGGGGCTTTCCTGTGCATTATAAGATAGATGTTTAAAAGCATTCCTGGCCCCTATCTAGTAGACATTAATAGTACTCCCCAGTTATGACAATGACAAGGGTCTCCAGACATTTATCAATGTTCCCTGAGGGGCAAAAGTCACCCAAGTTGAGAACCACAGCCTAAGAACAATGTTTACACTTTGGTCTACTTTTAAAGTCTATATTTTATCACGTTTATAATCACAGGGTGCCTGACTTTTCTATTTAACATTAATTGAAATATTTTTACATATTACTACCCAGTGACTGTTTATCTGCCCACCTACGGACATGTCAACTAATGCAGTATTAAAAACCATGATTTCCCCATTGCTACTAGACATCTAGGCTGTTTGTAATATAGCTGTTAAAAAACATCTGGAATTTCTTCCTGAGGATATATTCCTCAAGTAAAATACTCAGCAATGCACTGAGTCAATGACTATTATAAATGATCCTTGATACATGATTTTAGGCTAGAGTACCTTCCAAAAAGGTGGCAATGATAACACTAGGCCCTTGTGAGTCTTAGTTTCTTTATCCTTACTAGATGAGCTCATTTATTAGGCAAAAACATGCCTTGCTATTGTCTCCAATTACTACTGAGGCTATTTGTACATACATTATACTTTAGTTCTGAAAATAGCCAAAATACCACAGTTTTACTTAAAGAACGAAGTCACAAAATTATCCATTTTAATAAGAGGAAAAAAGTTCCTGAAACAAAATCTACTCCAAGCAATTTCTCCCCAGGTATTGGTTTTTAACAGCTTCCTGACTTTTCTACTGTTTACACTGGTATCATGTTTTTGCATTCTTTGAGAATGGGTGATCAGAGAGGTGATTCCAGGATGCATTGAGAAGGGAAGTAACGTTTATGCTACACAGTCTGTCTTCTTGTAAAGCACCAAAAGTGAAGAACCAAAATATGGCCCCAGTATGAATAAGAACACATTTACAATATAAGACCTGTTACACTAGAGTTCAAAAGATTATGAAGAGAGTTACAAGGAATTCACGATAATCTTCAATGCTTACATTTTCCTTTTTTTACCAAAATTTAGTCGTATTTTAGCAACTTTGGGATATAAACCAGCACAGATGACAGCTTTAATTATCTTCTCATTATCTATTGGAGATGGAAAGGTAGAGGAAAAATAAAGTATAAAATACTGATAAGCAGACAACAGTAGGAAGTTATACACACTATCTTTTCTGCCATACCTGAATTTATATTGGATTCTGGATCTTTAGGGTTTCGATTGGTTACAAATCCAGCTCCGAGAAGATGCTCAGCAAACTGTCCTTTCATGTTATGCAGCATCTAGGGAGCAACAGTAACAAGGAGAATCAGACACCCTCACATGCCAGGGCTGTACAGCACACTCATAAACACACTCAGCTGTAAACTTTCTCTGCTCTCTGAAAACACTTTGGCAAAAACATGTTTTAAAGCAAGAGGCAGCAAACTTATACAAAACCTGTCTTTTTGTCAAAAAGATTTTTTGGAACACGGCCACCCATTCATCTACATCACTGTCTATGGGTGCTTCTGCACTGTAATTAATGGCAGAGGTCTAGTTTTAACAGAGACCATATGGCCTATAACCCTAAAATATTATCTGTCTACAGAAAAAGCTTGCATCTTATAAGGAATAAACACTAATGTCTACGTATTACTCCGTTTTGCAAAAGACTCATTAATTTTTAAAATTACTTTCCTCCCATTTAAAAAAAGCAGAAAAGCATAAGGAGAAAAACAGCATCCATATTTCTATAACCAAGAATTAACTACTATTAACATTTTGGAACACAGGCTTAAGGCTTTTTTAAAAGAAAAATTATGATTTAAATAAAAATGATGCATGGTTTATTATGAAGCATTCAAATAATATAGAAAAGTAGCAATGAAGAAACTTCTCTTGCCTCAACACTCTTTAGAAATAATCATTAACTCCATAAGGCAGATTGCAAACACTCATCCATATATGCTGACAAAAGAATTAGACATAAATGTATCCTAATGATGGGATCATAGTATAGAAGTTTTTATAAAATGATCAATTAACTTTGGTTCAATTTCAAAAATTAAATAGGAAAATGAAGCAAAATGAACAGATGAATCTAACATGTTCGTAAACAAATGAAATATTTTTTTAAAGAATCCCTTTAAGTTTAAAGAAAAGCTTATAAAACTTAAATTTGGTCACATTTAAGTATACATCCCTTTTATGAAAGCTGTTGACTTCAGCTTCCCCACCTGTAAGCCACTTTCATAGCCACCTCTTGGTTTTTATTACCATCACTTCATCCTGTTCAGGATAATAATCTTTATATTCTGCACGCACAATTCCTAGCACTATCTCGCATTAGTTTTACCTTTAAATAATATAAATGCATGTGAGCTGACTTAGCATGCATTCTCCATTCCTGAACTCTCCACTTTGATTGATCTTTTAATAGGCAGCATTTCATTGCCAGTGAGTTTTTCGAGAAAAGCTCATAGGTGTAGTATCTCAAGTGCTTCCTGAATGCCTGTCCTTTTTCTTTATACTTCATTTCATATCTTGACTAGACATGATAGTCTCAAATAACACGTGAATTCAGTCACCTTTTCATACTCTGGTTCACTTCATTTTTTCCGTTTCAAAGAAATGTGCTTATATGTCTCACATTCAATTACACACGCTTTAAGTAGAGGGACACCTACTGTCCTCATGACGGATCACTCCTGTCCTCCTGTCCATAAAATTTTATTTATTTACTTTTTGTCTTTTTCAGGTACACGTACACATTGTGATTATTTCAAACTTTTCTTCTACGACACTAATGTTTTTAATGGGTGTCCATTTTGTTCCTTGTGATTTTCTTTTGGCCTAAGATTTGTTTTCTTAGCTCAGGAGTCTTTTCATTCATTCTATTGGTTTCTTATCTTTGTTTTGCTGAATTTATATTCTGATTAAGCTATTCCATATAAACGAGACAGCTGTAAGGTATTTTTCAGTTGAAACATACTGTGTTCCACTCTTTTTCGCCTTTGGCTATAGTTATCTTTCACAGGTGTCAAAGACCCATTTTTTCATTTATCGGGTACTTCTAATTGATATGCTAGACTTCGCTGACCACTCTGTGGGCTTGATAGTATCTCCTCACGGCACATAGCTGCTGTGTACATGTAATGAGAGAAGGTAAAGATATTCCTACTCCTACTGGCTTGAGATTCTCAGTTCAGTGCAGAGTCTGAAGTGTGATGCACACAAGCCCTAACTACTGTTTACTTTGTTCTGTTTTACAAACACCTATGCTGCACTAATTTTACTATATTAAGTTAAAAAAGTTAAAGATCTCACTCTATTTGATATTTTTCAATAGACTTTCAGACTGTTAGTAAAAATTTACAGGTTGAATCATCAAAACATCACCTAGGAGGTAGAGAAAGATGGAAATTGAGTCTTGCAGTGCTTTGTTATTACACTTTGGAACCTTGTTTCTTTTCTTAGCCATTAGTTTTCTGTTTTATATTATTATGCATGTTTACTTGCTTGGTACAGTTCATTTAATAAAGATTTTCCCTCTAATTTTGTATATAACACAAACAATTTCTATATGTTTTTTGCTAAAGATCTACTTGTACAAAGTAGATACATGTATTATCTGACTCAGGTATGTGGTAATTACTGCAAAACATTAAGCATTACCTGTAGTGTGTTTGAAGACAAAAAATATTCCCAGCAATAGTCTTTTTCATATCTGAATCCACGACGCCGAGCTCCTTCCCAGCCCTTCAAAGAAATGAAGAAATCTACTTATACTGTTCCCTAAAGCAAAGCTTGCTTACTGGTTTGCATCTTCTTTAGTGATAATCTAATCTTCTACAGATATTTAATTTTCTTTGTAAAACATTCAAAGAATTTTATAATTTACAAACTAAAAAGGCAAACTTCCCATGATAACTGCTAAAGTTTCAGACCCGGATACAATTAAGCACAATACATTAATAGCGTATTTTACACAAAATGCCACTGTAATTGTACCTAATATCAATAAAAAAGAGCACACTGTTAAATTTCAGTGCTGTTCATATATTTTCTAACCCACAGACTTTTTTTAGCTACAGAAAGGAGGAAATGGGGAGAAAGGAAAGATAATCAAATGATGTTAAAGGGTAAGGCAACCATGAATTTTCCTGTTACATTCAGTAAAAAACTGAATCTATAGCTACAGAAAAAAAGGTACTGCTTCTAAAGACAAAATTACATTGAAATTGTACACAGATGGGGTGATAAATATTTATCCCTGGGCAAGCCTAGCTTTTGAGAGTAGAAAATGTCTCTCTTAACTGAATTACATACATGATTATGATACTGTATTTAAAATGTTCTATCTGAATACAATATGGGGGTAGTTTATTAATAAACAGACTAATATGTCCGTCAGACAAGGATACCAAGAAGTAACATCAACTATAACTTTTTTTTTTTTTGAGACAGAGTCTATATTGCCCTTGGTAGTGTACTGTGGCATCACAGCTCATAGCAACCAACCGATTCTCTCGCCTCAGACTCCCAAGTAGTTGGGACTACAG
>CAUYTI010163617.1:0-14860 GCA_963575145.1 Galago senegalensis
GCCTGTGGTCCCAGCTACTTGAGAGGCTGAGGCAAGAGACTCGCTTGAGCCCAGGAGTTGGAGGTTGCTGTGAGCTGTAATGCCACAGCACTCTACCCAGGGGGACAGCTTGAGGCTCTGTCTCAAAAAAAAAAAAAAAAAAAGCCAATGGCAATGAAGCATGAACATGTAACATTTGAGAAGCCACTCCTGAATCTGCAGAAAGACAAGCTCCCCAAGCCAGAGAATCATCATAGCACATGGAAAATTGTTTTAATGATGAAGACAAAAAACTTGCTGAGGTTTTATTAAGAAATGGCAGCCCCATCTCCAGGAATAGTCTAGATGCCGGGCCTCATGGATGGGGTTCCCGGTTCTGTGTCATTAACCTAGCAAGTTACTACAGGCTTCTAGCTCAGAGATTACAGCAGGGCAGTGTGAAGGGGCAGGGCGGGTGCATGCCCACACTCACGCGCCTCCCACCCCCAACAGCTATCGTATTATCTTCAGTCCTAGGAAGGTATAGTCAGGTCATTTCTCAAGCTGTTGATAGCATCTGCTAGGAACAGAAAAGGACTTGGACACCCTGTTGACTAATCAGAGCTTGTTTCTGGTTAGCACTCTTGTGACATGGACTTTTTTTTTGAGTAACAGTTCATCAAAAACACTACAAAGGGCAGTGCCTGTAGCTCAGTGAGTAGGGCGCTGGCCCCATATACTGAGGGTGGTGGGTTTAAACCTGGCCCTGGCCAAACTGCAAAAAAACCCCAAGAAAATACTATGAAGATGCCCCAGAGAGAAGAACAATGAACTCTGCACAGCAGTGCAGTACAGGAGAGGGACTTTGAACACCTATGAGAAATTGCAAAGCAGCATAAGAACACATATTTTCACTTCTTATCGACAGCCACTCCCAGCAGCACACTGAGCACATACCAAAGGAATACTGTGGACGACTTATAAAAATGTCATAATGCCCCGTGTGTTTGTCATGTGGCCTCTCTTTAATGCAATTACAGAAGTTATAGAATAAGTGAAGTAATCTCTGTTTAAAAATCCCCATACCCAATTGCTCATTTAGGTGAGGAGGCTTATATTTCTGGGTTGTTTCCACAGGGAAAAAGGAGCAAGTACACACTCTTAAAATGCATACGAGATTTTCTTTTAAAGACGTATCACTCAACAGGTTGAAAATCCATTCCAGCAACTTACATTTCTTGTAAATGAACACATATGAAGAAATAGTATGTAGGAGAATCACATGCTATTAACCTTTCGTCACTGTTGATTTTCCCTCCATTTTGCTCCATTTTACCAGCCTTGCAGGATGAATTTCAATCAAGTGAACGCATGGCACATCCATTACAAAAATGTGCTGCTAGAATTTTATATTGTTCTGAAACTTGACATAAACATCACTTGGGAGTGAACCCTTCCTTCAAGAGAGAGAAATAAATATTCTGCCATGTAAGCATGAAGCCTGGTCACGTCTTATCATTAGCATACAGGATTCCATTGTTGCTCTGCCTAAAAAAAAGGGAGACTCTAATTTTCTCTTAGTGCAAAGAAAAACCAAACTACAGCAACACAACAGTACCTACAGTTTGGGTCAACTGAATTAAACAGTCACAGCACTGTTGGATGGTAACTAGAAATATTCTAATTTTTTTTTGTGTGTGTGTGTCTTAAAACGGAAGAAGCAATTATTGGCTTTTTTTAAAATAAGAAATATTCTAGTTTAAGTACTACATTTCATGAAGGAGGTGTATTAATAAAGGAAAGAAAAATCAGTATTCTTGATCTGGTGAATGCTATTTAAAACATGTTCTTAACTTTTTGGTAATTTTGCTTTATAAAAATATAATTTTAATCCAGATAAATATTGCATAATAAATATACAGATACACAAATGTATACTTAGGAAGATTTTCTCTGTATTTAAAGCAGCTTCTGTGTCTGTAAAGGAAACTTTGGCCTGTTCAAGTTTTATTTTCTCAAATATCATATGTTTAAGAAGGCAGATGAGTCACCAATCATGTGTTTAAACAAGGCAGCAGCAGTAAGGTGGGAGGTGAACTGAACTTGGGCTTAAATTGCATTTCTGCTGTTTACTGAGGGTGGGACAAGTTTCTAGTCATTAAGCATTTCTGCTTGTCACTCTTCTTATTTGTAAAACGGCCACTCCAAAGTGCTACTTGATAGGTGTGTGATACAGTTAATAACATAAATACGTGGAAATGCTTTGTAAATGTTTAAAGCACAAAAAATATCATTTATTTAAACATTTAAAAATTTTTATTTGCAAGAGAGAACTTGGCACGCCTCAATATTGCTTTTCTTTTCTTTCTTTTTTGAGACAGAGTCATACTTTGTTGCTCTGGCTAGAGTGCAATGGTATCATCATAGCTCACAGCAACCTCAAACTTCTGGGCTCAAGCCATCCTCCTGCCTCAGCCTCCCGAGTAGCTGGGATTATAGATGCCCACCACTACATCTGGCTAATTTTTTTCTATTTTGTAAAGATGAGGTCTCACTCTTGCTCAGGCTGGTCTTGAACTCCTGAGCTTAAGAAATCCTTGTGTGTTGGCCTCACAGAGTGCTAGGGTTATAGGCCTGAGCCACCACACCTGGCCTTTAATATTGCTTTACTTTGCATCCAGGAGCACTTGTCATGTGTATTTGCATGTGGTAGGTGGTATGGAGCTTGTAGAAGATGTTCAGTTAGGAACCAAACTACGTGCTGGTTAATTTCAAGTGCAAGACATTAAATATCTACTAATGATCAGATACTCTGCCTCCACACGGGCCCTGAAGCAAAAATGGACTGCAAACTTGAACGAATACTCACGGCCAAGAAACCAGTAAAGGACCAAGCAGACACTTAAAAACATCAGTGAAAATATGAAGCCACTTTCCACTTATTTTGCCATTTAATCCTCACACCCACTCTTCAAGGTAGGCACTGATACTCCACGTTTACAGCTGAGCAGTCATGTTGCCCATCCAAGGTCCTCATGTGTAAGGCTGGACTAAACCCAGGTCTACCAGATTCCCACTTGCTCTACATCTTGTGAAAGGGCAGAATCTCATGGAATTAAAGCTCACTGTCTCTGAGGATAACCAAGAGTCTTTCTCCTACCTTCTTTAAGTCTTCCGTCCTCAGCAGCTGATCCGTTTGGAAAAATGGTCTTGACAAAAATTCCCATCTGTCCCCGAATGCAGTCTCGACCTCCAGCAATGCTAAAGCCAAGGCCCTATATCCAAAGCAGAGTGGAAGTCCAGGTTGCTTGCAGTATGTAACTATGGGTATCTGTCCCAGCATAGCATTTAACTAAGGGTATCTGTCCCAGCATAGCATTTAACTGAAATGTCCTTCCCAGACAGGCTCATGGTTAAACTGATCAACCAGCTGGAAATTCAACTTTGCTATTCCCCCGCCCCACTTCTCTTCTCAGATCTATTTGTGTTATACTAGCCAGACAGTACAGTCAAAGGAGAAATTTTTAGGTTGAAAGTACAAAATTCTCAATATTTGACAATCTTTGACCTCTAAGAATGGCAATTTCATACAAATCAACTAAGTAGCTCAGAAGAGTCATTTCCCACTATCCAGTAACAACATTTTCTTCTTTTGTTTCAATCTTTCAATTCTGTGTGACAGCAAAAGGGAAATTTTGATATTTGATATTTGTATGATATCAAGTTACCCAAGTCTCTTGCTTTATAATAATGGCAACGCCATGAAATTTACTCAAAAGGATGACTTGAGAGTATTCCTTGTAGCTGCAGGGTCTGCTTTTCTTTTAGTGGAGGTAAAAGGTAGTGGTTATTCTTTCCACCCTCCATTCTGCCCTGGCAGCCAGGGGCTGGTGACTCCTCATGTCATAAGAGAAAAGAGAGTATGACCATCACACATTCTCTTTCACGTGGACACATACGAAAAAACAGCATGTAGGAGAATCGAGTGCTAGTAACCTTCCTTAACTATTGATTTTTTATTAGAAAACATATGTGCTAACATTCACCTGGAGGACAGAGTCCTCTGTGGCAGAGCTCACCTTGCCTTTTTCCTTGTACAGCCCAATGATCGAGATAACGGATGGTCGAATGAGCCGCCAAGGAGATTCCACCTGAGTGGTGCTTAAGGAGCGGGTAGACTTCTTCACAATGTGGTATTCCTAAGAGTCAGGACATGGCACGGTCAGAGAGATTCTCATTTACTCTGCTGTGGTCTATGGCATACAAATAGACTCAGACTTCAAAAATTTCAGTTGTCACTTGTGTTAGACAACAATTTTCCTCTGGTCTGTTGGCTTAAGGGAAGGTTATTATGAACAATATTGGAGGAATAGCCCCCTCTGGCTGTGCCTTCTTCCCCCACATGAGAGCTGCTTGGAGACCACGAGCACCATGTGTTGCTCTTTCCTCAACCACATCAAACGGATCCTGCTTCTGGAATGGAGTCTGATTCATTCCAGAAAGGCCTCAGTGATGGAGGACGACCACCAGGTGACCGAGCCCTCCCTTGGAAGCCACCTCTTATCCCTGTCCCAAGTTCACAATCATGGTTAGAAAGTATCTCACCAGTTTAAGCTTAATTCACTCACTCAAAAACTCAGCAAGCTCTGATTTCTTATAAAACCCTAACCACAAACCCAGACGACTGTTATTCCACATAAAACATCCCACCGAGAGACGGCAGCAGCTTTAGTTTTAATCCTCACATTTGGAAAATAAAATATTTTCCCAGAAGCCACACTTTCCCTTCCTGACACACAGCAGCTCAAATCGCAATCCCCTTTTCACATCTGTCCCCCCCCAATATACACGTGTGTAAGGAGGTTGTGCTAATTACAATGTAAGCAAGAGATGAAATGACTGTATTGCTAAAGTGCTCCTACAGTCTAGTCCCTTGCTATTCTTCTTAGAATAATAAACTTCCTAAACGGTGCAGATATTCCAGCATGAGCCAAAAAACAAACTGCTTCATGTTTAATATGTGAAAAAAGACATCACAGAAGGAGTTTTTATCCTTACTTTGTGTGTCCTGCATACAAACAGAGAAATGAGATGTCTGCCAATGGGGTTTTCGTATTTCTGGAAGTTTTAGGATGATTCTATTTTGCAACTTTAAAAAATATCTGCCAACAACATTGGCCTTTCAGACACTGACTCTTTAAAAACATGACGTGGGCTTGGCAAGGTTACTACCCTTTTACTGAAACCACTGCAGAGATGGCCAGAGGGGGCCCAGGGTTTTCTCAACCCTTGAATACAGAGATGGGTATGTAAATTCCTACAGGAAGCCTTGCTCCCATCACGTATCTCCTTTCTGAGACCCTATGTGCACCAAAGGCCTGCATGCTTCACTGGTCTCTTGATCAATTTTCAGGGTCCCCTTGAACTTTTTAGACCTGTGCTGTCCAATATGGCAGACACCTGCCATCTGTGCTGTTGGTATTTAAATTAAGATTAACTAAAATTGAAAACACATTTCCTTACTTGCCACTTTTCATGTGCTCAGTAGACATATAGTTGTCATATTCAACAGTATAGATATAAGGCCAGGCTCAGTGGCTCATGCCTGTAATCCTAGTGAGTGGCTGAGTGGATTACTTGAGCTCAAGAATTTGAGACCAGCCTGAGCAAGAGCAAGAGCAAGACCTGTCTCTACTGAAAACAGAAAAACTAGCTGGGCGTTGTGATGGGTGGCTGAGGCAAGGGTTTGAGGTTGCTGTTAGCTATGATGACTCCAGGGTCCTCTACCCGGGGTGACAGAGTGAGACTCTATCTTAAACAAACGAAAAATAGTATGGATATAAAACATTTCCAATGCTACAGAAAGTTTTGGTTAGCTCTAGTCTAGACAGTATTTTTTAGTGGAGGAAGAGAGACCAAGAAAAAAAGGTGAATCCTGGGAGAAAAAGAAAAGGGAAGAAAATAAGAAAAGATAACAAGGCAGAGGACAATTGAAAAAAAGAAAAAAAACCTCTCTTCTAAAAATGCTCTACCCTAGCCTGGGCTTTCTGATTCTTGAAAGCCTAGGTAGAAATGGATGTTTTGGGGCCATAAATATGGTGAGGTTTCCTCAACAGGTCCGTTAAGAAATTACCACCTGATTGCTAGGTCTGTATCTGTGGTAGCAGTACATGAACACTCACACTCCCTCTCTCCCTCATCCTCTACTAACTCAAACAGCCTCAGGATTCGGCTCTCCTGGGACATTCTGATAACTCCTGACTTTGGGGGTTCAAGTGGATCATTCTGAGCGTATCACAGATCTGTCTTCAGTCCTAAGTCTGGATGACTTTTAATGAGAGTCTAGGCAATTTTTCCCTCTCCTTTTTCAAACAGTGCCCCAAATCCCCTTGAGTTGCCTTTGGGTGAATTCAACACGACAGAGCCTGATCAGCAATTACCTTTAAAACATGGACACTTTTTATTCTCCTACTCAGGTTGCTTCAGAAGCAACACAAATATTTCATCCTGACACATATCAATTGATGTACTCTACTTCACAGAGATTTGGGCATATCTCAAAATATTTAACATCTTTAATTTTCAGTCATCCCATTCACAAAGTGGTCACAACACACTAAAAATAAGGGTCGGACCCAGGTCCTTTCCAACTGTCCCATCTGTGGGTCTCCAAGCTCGTATGGTTGTTGTTGCCACCACATCATCCTCCACGTCTAGGGACAAGATGGTAATAGTTCCTCCTGATGTCAAGGCTCAAAAAATATTGACTCTCCAGAGACCGAGTCTGCCCCCAAGTTTCTATCAGGCTGAAGGTAATATGATTTAGGAGGAGCCCCGTGTAGGGCTGTGGAGACAAGAGCTCTTCTGGGAACAGGCTCTGGAATGTTAACCAATCACATGCTGCACCCCTTTCTGCAGCCCCTGTGATCCTGACTGCTGATAGGTTGGACTCCTGGTGTGGCGTGGGGACATGAACACTCACACTCCCTCTCTCACAAGTGTCCACACCCACCCACACAGTTGTTATGCTGACACATGACGCTCCTATTAAACATGCAACGGTGGTTCACCACAGACTGCAAGACGCCATTGTCTCCTGGCAACTGAAAGCAACTCTTGTTTCCAAAACACACAGTAGGAAGGGGATCATGATGTTGAGATCCAATGAAGGATTTTCCCCCCTATTATTTTCAAATATTAGGCTGAATTCTTTCTAGCTTCTCGGCATCACTCTATATTTCTACTCCTCGCCCCAAAAAACTCCTGGCCGGCATAGATGGGAAATTCTTTAAACGGAAGCCCTTATGGTCTTTGAAAGAAAGAAAATAGCCCGGAGACCCAGGGGCTAGAAACATGCTCTACTGACCCTAACCAAGCATTGGTGACTGTGCAAGAGAACCAGAGGGTCTGTGGCCCTGGACTGACCTGTGATGATCTGGAAGAATCCAGCAGCTGGGGGAGGGAGTGCTTCCGGCCATCTCGGGAGACCTCCAACATACGGATCCTAGGGTCCCCATTCCGCACCATCAACTCGTTATATTCTTCAACAGACTCTAGGCGGTGAACACCCCCTTGACAAAAAAGGGAAAAAACATGGTTTAATGGGATGAAAAAAATCTTAAATGCCTCCCTGGGCCCAAACTTATTTGCATTTACGCCTACCTCTGTGGCTTTCAAAAGGCCCAATATCCAGTACACTCAGAGCATCAGGCTCACCACCTTCTACTACCAGGCTCTACATGGCCCAGTAATGTGTGGATGCCATTCCTGCCAGGCTATCAGAAAGCTGCCCATTTTTGAAGTGATCATACTGGGATAGCGGCACTATACATGTCTGTGTAGTAAGAGGTAGCTGTAGATAAGGCAATAAACAATAGTGAGAAGCCTATAAGTAGATGGTTTTCCAGTGATGGAAGATGATCACGTTGAAGTTGGCAGTTCCACTGTTGGGGCAGATGCTTTATTTTCCCTGTATAGTGATGGCTTTTAAATAATTTTTTATTAAAGTCTAACGATTTACAGAAAAGTGCACAAATCATTAGGTGTACCGTGTATAATTCAATGAAATTTCACAAAGTGAACATATCAATAAGCAACACCCAGATCAAGAAGATGATGAACTAGGACCTCAAAAGCCTTCTTTGTACCATTAACCATCCCTTACACGAAGGTAACCATTACCCTGACTTCTAACATCACAGATCACTTTTGTCTGTTTTTGAACTTGATATAAATGAACGCATATGATCTGTACTTTTCTTTTATGCCTACTTCCTCATTCTTAGCATTTGCTCTTGAGATTTGGTCATGTTGTGGCATACCCATGGTTTGTCATCTCTATTCTTTCTGTACTATAAATACGCCACAGTTTATCTAGTCTCTTGTTGATAGACGTTTGTCGTTTCCAGTTTCAGATCTAGAGCAAAGGTCTGTAATTTTTTGGTAAAGGCCAGTTAGTACTTGTAGGTTTAGTGGGCCAGAAATAGTCTTTAGCATGTATTTTTTTCCTTCTTTAATCAACCTGCTAAAAATGTAGAAAGTGTTTCCATCTTATGGGCCATATGAGCACAGCTATGGGCTGTAGTGTTCTGACCCCTTATCTAGAATACACCGCCACTGAATATTTGCACACTTCTGTTGGGTCAAGTCTGGGGAGGAGTCACTGGACAATGGGCATCGATTCACCTTTTCCCATGCTGTATCACCAACACCTGTGAGTTCTGGCTTCTCCACATCTTGTCATATGTGGCAGTATCACTCTTTACTTTGTATATATAACAGTATCTCATGTGTTTTTTAAGTTACATTTCAGATGACTAGTGAGATTAAGCTTCTTTTCATACAGTCATTGGCTGCTTTCCTTTTGTAAAGTTATAAATTGCCTGTTCAAGTCTTTTGCCCATTTTAAATTGAATGTCTTTTTATTATTGAATTATAGGAATTTTAATTAACTTATTTATTTTTTTCTTTTTACAGTTTTTGGCTGGGGCTGGGTTTCAACCTGCCACCTCTGGCATATGGGGCTGGTGCCCTACTCCTTTGAGCCACAGGCGCTGCCTGGAATTTTAATTTATTTTTAATGTAGCTTGGATATGGGTCCTTTATAGAATCTATAGATTTTAAATATCTTCTCCATATCCATGCCTTGCCTTTTGCTATCTTTATGGTATATTTTGGTGAAAAAAGTTTATAATTTTTTTTTTTTTTTGAGACAGAGCCTCAAGCTATCCCCCTGGGTAGAGTGCCACGGCATCATGCTCACAGCAACCTCCAACTCCTGGGCTCAAGCGAGTCTCCTGCCTCAGCCTCCCAAGTAGCTGGGACTACAGGTGCCTGCCATAATGCCTGGCCATTTTTTGGTTGCAGCCATCATTGTTGTTTGGCAGGCCAGGGCTGGGGATTTGAATCTGCCACCTTAGGTGTAGGTGGCTGGCACCTTAGCCGCTTGAGCCACAGGCGCTGAGCCAAAGTTTATAATTTTAATGTAGTGTAATATATCTTTAAAAACTTTATGACTAGTACTTTTGTGTCATGTTTAAGAAATGTCTGTGGTAATGATTTTTAAAGACTTTACTGCTACCTAAACTTTGTTACATGCTATTTTAAGATAAGATAATTTAAGGAAATTTAACCTTAAATGATATATTATATATGAATATAGCTATAATCACATTACAATGTTTGTATTATATACAATATATATTTCTATATGTGTGTGTATATATGTATATGTGTATTTGTATATATAGTAAAACCTCCATAGTTTTCTACTTCCTTACATTGACCATCTCCTTAAGTTGACCTAATTTTCACAGAACAGACAAGCACCACATGTACGTATCAATATAGTAGGCCTAGTATCTTATGCTGACCACCTTTGCATGTTGACCAGTTTGTTATAGTCCCTTGGGTAGTCAAGTTACAGAGGCTCTACTGTCTATCTACACAAACACACAGATTCTTCACAATATCAAACTCTTCTACATAAAGTAACATTTAATTTGATGACCTAAAATTTCAATTTACCTAAATATTTCTCTGAAAGTTTTTTATAAGACAATTCTATACTCTTCTAAAAATGATATATTGATGAGTTTTAAAAAGTGATAAAAAGAATGTTGATACAGTTATAATGGATGTTGCTGAATATTAGTTTTTTTTCAAAAGCTAAATACTAACTTTGCAAAACAGGTTTTTAAACATACAAAATTCCTTTGCAACTAAGAAAAATTTTTCATTTAGAAAGGTCAAACCTAACACATTAATATACACAAGTCAAAAGTATCAAAACTGAAAGGGAATCCTTTGCACAAAAAAAATAAATAAATAAAATAAAGGAGGTTATGAAGTTATGAAGTAAGAACTCAGGTTGGAATACCAGAGCAATGTTCCATGAAATGACAGGTGATGTTGCTTTAGTGGTTGTGGAGCTAGAATGGGCAAAATCTTAGTGGAAATGGCTGGAACCTCTATAGAAACTCTTTAATAATTCATGGCTGAATGCTAACTCATAACTAGATTAATTTCTTGGCATACTAATTCATCTGAAAAAGATTCACTAGAAGAAAATTGCTTTTGAGTTGATAGGGAGGCACTGTCATTAACAGAAGAGAAACCACACATAGGGTGTCTAGAGTTAATATACTGATGTGTGAGTATCACAGCGACTTGCTTTGAGGAAATAGGAAATAAATGTCCAGATTTATAAGAATTAGGTGCTGATTCTCCTGTATACAAATGTCTTTAGGGTGAACGTATTTCACGCACCCATCAGGGTCTAATTCCTCAAGCCTGTTTAATGTGTGTCCAAATTACTTTCCCAGTCTTATCTCTATGAATTTGTTATCCTGTCTTCATGATTCTCAAAGGGAAGGATGTGTCCTCTTCCCTTTTTTCCAAAACAGGGAGCACATAAGAGTCAGGTGAAGCTCTATCCTCTCTCGGCCCAAGATCCTGCTATGTCCTTTGTTCTAATCACTGTGACAAACTCTACTGGACAGAATCGTTGTGACTGTCAGATTACACCAGATCTTTCAAGTGGGTGAGGAGAAAAAATGCTCCCCACAACTTTTCTCATTACTTTATCCCCTCTGTCCCTCAACACCTCTCATTCACTTTGTCCAAGTCTAGACCACTGCTCTTCTTGCCCTCTACTGTACCAAATCCCACTAACGTACTGGCCCTCCTTTGCCCAGCATCCTTCGGACGTGTCCCCTGAGCACAACATCCCAGAGAGTCTTTGTCCCTCTTATGTGTGTCTTGCGGTGACCAACCCTGTGCATGTGTATATGTGACCTCCTCTGGGACTACCCCTTCTTGAGGAGGCTTCCTGCCTGAACCCATTCAAACACCTTCCCCTCTTGAGAGAGCGCCAAGAACGATAAGAGTGAAAATGATGCTGATGAACATGATGCTGACGATGGTAACAGCGGAGGCGGCCACGGCATGGTGAGGGCCTGCCGCTGCCACAGTCTGAAGGGCAATGCTGCGTGCAGTCTGTCGACTCGATCGTCAAATAAGCTGTGGCATGTAGAGGGCGCTCTCACTCATTGGCAGAATAAACACAGAGTGCAATCCTCATTTTACAAATGAAGAAACTGAGATTCAAAGAAGTCCCTGTCCCAGGTCCTGCAACCAGAGTGGCAGAACTGGGACTTGGTTCTGCCCGATTCATGCGGGGGCCTGGTCCCTTATGCTACAGGGCCTTGTTATGGCCTTGGACATCTCGGAAGGACACAGGGAGACAGGGGGGCAACCATCTATAGCAAACAGTGGCCAGCCCTGGACTTATGACTCAGTCAAATGTGCTGCTCGTTCTAAATGAATAATACACACAGAGTTAGAAAATTCAGGCCTTTGGAAGATCCTCTAGCCGTGTCCCCTGCCCCAAATCTGTATCCATAAAGCCCCAGTTTGGAAACAGTTTTCAAGATCTCTAGGAAGCCAAAGGGTGAGGGAGAAGGACTCTGTCTGGGAGGCAGATCTTTTTCCTGGCACTGTCTGAGTAACCTTTGGGATTCTCTTAACTTCTCTGGTATCAGTCATAAAATGAGGAATGTGATGGTTGGAGGTCCTTGTATTTCCTCAGAGCTCCAGGAACCTCCCTGGGAACACAACTGTAAGAGGTTGCACAACTCTGCCAAGATAGCTGAACCAAAGGCCTCTCCTGTGTCCTGTGACTACCCTGCCCCACGGCAGAACCTCCATAGCTGACCAAGTCCCTACACTGACCACGTCCTCAAATTGACCTCATGTTTATCAACCGGACATGCATCACTTGTGTGTGTCAGTACAGCAGGCCTAGTTCCTTATGTCAACCACCTCTGTATGTTGACCAGTTTGCTACTGTCCCTTGGGTGGTCAGCTTACAGATGTTCTACTGTATTTCTCTCAGTTGGTCCTCAAGGCTGGTGGGCAGCTGGTCACCACCTCCATGAGAGCCTTCACCACGTCTCCCTTCAGATTCCTCCTCCTGAGCCTCTGGTCACTGCCACTCTTTCTGTCACAAATTCATGTTCTAACACTTGTTCAGATGTAACATTGCCTAATTATTCTGAGTCATAAATATAAAATAACTCATTTCAGTAATCAGTTTTTTTAAAAAGATGTATTTCATGTTCTTACACCTGCCATCTTCCCAAGAACAAACTCAGTAGAGGGCCAGGCAACGCGGGAGGGAGATGCTCTAGGTTGGCGGCATAGCCACACCCTCCCCCCTGACTTGGGTGGCAGGAAAAGGAAATGGATATTTTTTGGATATTAATGTACTTTTTTTTTTTTTTTTTTGATACAGATCCTCAAGCTGTCCCCCTGGGTAGAGTGCCGTGGCATTACAGCTCACAGTAACCTCCAACTCCTGGGCTCAAGCGAGTCTCTTGCCTCCGCCTCCCAAGTAGCTGGGACCACAGGTGCCCACCACAACGCCTGGCTATTTTTTGGTTGCAGCCGTCATTGTTGTTTTGGCAGGCCCAGGCTGGATTCGAACCCATCACCTTAGGTGTATGTGGCTGGCGCCTTAGCCAGTTGAGCTATAGGCGCTGAGCCATGAACAAACTTCTTAATCTTTCAAGAGATCAGTTTCTCTGTGAAATGGGGATAATAATACACCAGAGTTGTAAGAACTAATGAGGTAATAAATATAAATTGCCTAGTACCATTTCTCATACATAGTAAAGCACAGACTGTGTTACATCTTGCCACTCAGACAGGTGATCTTTTTCCTAGAGTTTACTTGCTGGCCTACCTATGAGTACAGCATACACTTTGGCATTAGGCATATTTGTATTTGAGTCCCAGCTCTTGTTACTTAAAAGCTTTGTCACCTAAAACAAATTGCCCTACTAAGCCTTAAATTCTTGCTACTACAACTGGGTTAATAATACTTATATAATAGTACTTATATAATGTATATACCAACTAGGTATATACATATATATTTACACACACCCCTTATGGGGCTCAGAGTAACAATATGGAAAAGGTACAAGTGGGGCTCACATGGTTTCTGTAGATCCTTTGCAATAGAAGTTTTGGGATAGTTGTTAAAAAAAAATTTTTTTTAGAGAATAGTTCAAGTTCTTAACAAATCTTTTTTTTTTTTTTTTAGAGATAGAGTCTCACTTTATTGCCCTTGGTAGAGTGCCATGGCATCACAGCTCACAGCAACCTCCATCTCCTGGGCTTTAGTAATTCTCTTGCCTCAGCCTCCCAAGTAGCTGGGCCTACAGGCACCCACCACAATGTCCGACTATTATTTTGTTGCAGTTGTCATTGTTCTTTAGTAGGCCTGGGCCAGATTCGAACCCGCCAGTCTCTGTGTATGTGGCCAGCACCCTAACCACTGAACTACAGGCACTAAGGCCTCTTAACAAATCTTAAAAGCAAAACCTTAGTCTTATAGTTCCGGGACACCACTTTTTCTTTTTCTTCCTTTTTTTTTTTAAGAGACAGAGTCTTACTTTGTCACCCTCAGTAGAGTGCTGTGGCATCACAACTCACAGCAACCTCCAGCTCTTGGGCTTAGACAATTCTCTTGCCTTAGCCTCCCAAGTAGGTGGGACTATAGGCTCCCGCCACAACGCCTGGCTATTTTTTGTTGCAGTTTGGCTGGGGCCAGGTTCTAACCGACCACCCTCGGTATATGGGGCCCACGCCCTACCCAGTGAGCCACAGGCACCATCCCACCTTTTCTTGTTAACTTCCATGAAACACTGCTCTTAATTGGAGTTAGTTGCTAAAAGAAACCAAATTATATATATACTGATAACAACTCTTATTTTCTAAAAAAGCATAAAGTAAAAGATTAGGAAGAAAGGCTAGGTGTGGTGGCTCACACCTATAATCCCAGCACCCTGGGAGGCTGAGGCAGGTGGATTACCTAAGCTCAGGAGTTTGAGACCAGCCTGAGCAAGAGCGAGACCCCATCTCTAAAAAATAATCGGGCATTGTGGCAGGCGCCTGTGGTCCCAGATACTAGGAGGCAAGAGGATTGCTTGAGCCTAAGAGTTTGAGGTTACTGGAAGCTATGATGACTTGGCACTCTATTGAGGGCGACAAAGTGAGATGCAGTCTCAAAAAAAGAAAAAAGAAATAAAGAAGATCAGGAAGAAGTATACCAAAATGCTATGTCTGTTTTATACAATAGTTACATAACCAAAATAATTTGTTATAGTTGTTATTTCTTTAGTTTTCCACATTCTCTGCATTGTGGTAATTTTTAGGGTTGGCACATACTTTCAAGATGAGGGAAAGTTGGCTCGGCGCCTATAGCTCAACCGGCTAAGGCGCCAGCCACGTACACCTAAGGTGGCGGGTTCGAATCCCCAGCCCGGACCCACCAAACAACAATGATGGCTGCAACCAAAAAAAATAGCCGGGCATTGTGGCGGGTGCCTGTGGTCCC